>VRLP01004669.1:0-45808 GCA_009660295.1 Lophius piscatorius
GATCCGTCTGAAGAGTGGACTATTGTCTTTAACAGATACAGATCCGTCTGAAGGGTGGACTATTGTCTTTAACAGATACAGATCCGTCTGAAGAGTGGACTATGGTCTTTAACAGATACAGATCCGTCTGAAGAGTGGACTATTGTCTTTAACAGATACAGATCCGTCTGAAGAGACGATCTGACACAACGATCAACTTTTTGAGACAATATATATGTGAAACCTAAATAATTATATAGAGAGGAATCGGGTTTGTTGAACCAAGTCAACCGACCCAAACTTCCCGCCTTACCTGCAAAACAGAGAACAGAAATCAGATGTGGAGAAATATTGTCCTCATTAACTTTTAATTATCAAATAAATTCATCAGGAAAAAGAGACTGCTAGTCAGACGGGCCGAATTAGAACTTCTGCTGATTTTGTTTATTTCCTCTGTTTTTAATTTGAAGACAATCTCCGGGATAAATTAGTTTTTTTGCAAAAATTAAAAAGAAAAATGTTCAATTAAAAAGAAAAATGTCACGTCTCAGCCGTAACCCAGAACTTCCCCATTGTGTTTTTCCTCTTTCTTTGTTTGTCAGATGGTTCCGCAGCTTTATTCTTTCAGTGGGGCTCCTGGTTCTGGTATTATTATGTTTCTTGATGTTTCCTCAACTTTGTTTGAATCTTAAGATTTAGAATCTTAGGATTTTCAAGCCTCAGCTGGATAAATTCTGGAAGTCATTTGCCTTTTCCCACTTTCCCAACTCTCGTTCATATCCACACACTGGTCTCTGATTCTGCTTCCTGGTCCAAATGTAACAAACCCCTAGGAAAAAATAACATCCAAGTTTCCATCCATCCATACTTCTGCTCCCCAACCAGGAACACTCGATCGGGCCTACGAGACACTGGATCTCAGGGTTTAACCGGCTGGACATGCTTGGAAAAACTTCATCTAGGAGGAATCCTGGAAGTCAGAACCAGCGGCCCTACTCGGAGCTCCTGATATCGGACCTCCTCATCGAGCCCAGCCACCCAATGAAAGCAGCTCATTTCAGCTGCTTTCTCCTGTGACTTAGAAATCCTGCAGCTTCAAGCTTGGCTCCAAACCCCCTCCAGTTCTGAAGATCATGGGTTCAGATGAAGCCAGCAGAACCACATCATCTTAACATTTTAATGCTTATCTATTGGACGTACGACGTCACAGTCAGCGGCGGATCTGGGTATGGGTCACATGGGCGACTGCCCAGGGCTGCAGTTGGCCCGGTAGGGGCATCAATGATCTGAACGATGACATCACATGACCAGTTTCCTGTTGTACGTCAATTCTAACGTCAACAATCGGGTCATGGCAGATTTCAAACCGGACTCATTTTTGCATCACTTCATAGATATAAGATCGTACGTTTAACCCTCTAATGACCTGCTCAACTGTTTGATTGAGCGCATTTTCACATTTTCAGTCTCTATTTCTTATTGAACAATGTGAACCAGTTGCGGCATGTATATGTGAAGAATAAGGGGCCAAGGGTGGAGCCCTGAGGAACACCACAGGTCAAAAGGGCCACCGAGGAGGATTTATTAATCATATTCAAGAAGTAGGATTTTTTTGAGGACTAGTCTAATATGTATCCGATGTAGATATTAGTAAAAACGTTATTATCATCCTTTAGGTTTGAGCTTATGAAACTAAAATCGACCATTTTTCATGAAATACAAAATGTCATGGCAAAATAATTTTCATTTTCATTCAGTCTTATTGTAAGCGCGATACCAGTGTGTACTAAACTCACTAAACTTATCACGCTCAGCAGAACCGAAAGACATGGAACAAAAAATAATAACACAAGTTTTCACATCTTGCAGAAACTGCTGAGCAACACATGCTGGGGTGATATTTTCTTGCAAGCTGGTACAAAGTCTGTCACGGAGAGAATAAAGCCAACAGGATGATTTCTGCCGGAGCCGTGGAAACAATGATTAGACCCCGGACTCGTCGGGGCCCGCAGAGGTTGTTCTTGTTTTATTCCACCAGACTTTCTCTATGAAATCGATACTTTCATGGCCGTCGGAGTGTAACGCTCCTCTCTCCTTCTTCTTTGTGGGATTGAGATGGCGATTCTACGAGACGCTGCACTCTCCTCTGACTTTGTCTGACATTCATAACGTTTTTTTCCTCTGAAATCTGTTTTGTTCTTCTTCTCCCCCCCCCCATCTGGCTTCATTTCATCATTCGTTTAGCCGGGCCTGGCGCCCATCCACTGAAGCGGAGGCATGTCACACATTTTCAGAGCTGCAGCCCAGAGGAGGATATGATAGAAAATGATCAGTCGCAACATTTACGTGCATATGGCAGCCCCCTTCTTTCCGTCTTCGGGCGCAGGGAAGCGTGTGCGTCGCTATCTGCATGTGCAAATGAGGACTGACGGCGTGCACAAGAGCGCCCGTGCCTCGGAGACGCCATCAGACACGTGCGCGGGAGAACGACGCGACACGAAGACGTCCACCTTCAAATGAAAACATCCCGCAGCAGAGGACAATGCAATGGACGCCCACCTTCAGCTGGTGCGCCGCCTCTGAATGCAAAACGTTGCTCCGGCTGTGTTTTATCAGCTGACGAGACGAGCAGGGTGGAAAATAAAAAAAGGAATATTTGCACTGATTGTTGTGTTTATATGGTCTCCGGGTTTTATGAAGTTGTAAACTCCAGACTCCATTGAGCGGCGACGGCATGGGACGGGAGATAAGGGGAGGAGGCCCGGGTTTAAGTGTCACGGTGTTTATTAAAAGGCAAACAGGAGAGCCAAGAAGAAGGACAGAGATAGTGTCCTCCTCAAACATCCTGCCTCTTTGTAGGGATTTATAGAGAATCCATCACTTTAGAAGCATAACCTTATACTTTTTAACCCTTTCATGTCATTGCAAAGAAATACAAAAAACAACAACAATGGTTAACTTATTTCTTGGCATTTCGTATTCCTTAAAGGCATTTATTAGTTTGATAACTTAGATACTCTAAATTTACTATGAAATGAATTTTTTTACCAGTAGGATTTTTTTGGCTTATAAAAGCATGTGAGGACTTACTAAACACAATTATGTAAACCGATACAACCCAAGAATGAGTCTAATATGTATCCGATATATATGCATATATATATATGCAAGATAAATGTCCTCCTCCTTATCTTCAGGACAGATCTAAGACAACCCGAGTGAACCAGCAGTTCCACCTTCAGCAGAAACATCTCAAAACCAGACCCTCCTGAAAACTGGAGATCTGTCTCTGACATTCCTGTGGTGGAATTTTGGCCCACTCCTCTATTCAGAACTTCGGGGGGTTTTTTGAGAATGAACTCATCTTCTCGAGTCCCACCACAGCATCTCAACAGGGTTCAGGTCCAGATATTGACTAGAACACTCCAGAACTGATGACCTGACATTTTCCCTCAGAATTTTCTAGCGGGGACCAAAATTCTTTTTTTCCCCCACAATGATGGCGAGCGGTCCTGGTTCTGAAGCAGCAGATCATCTCCACAAAATCCCATTGGCACCTCCAATGTTGGACCGTAGGTCTGCTGTTCTTCTAGTGGAATGCTGTGTTTGGTTTCCACCAGATGGAACGGAACCCCTGTCTTCAAATAATTCAAATGTCCGCTCTTCAGTCCTGAGAAGATTCCTCCCAGAAGCTCCGAGGGTCGTCAAGATCTGTCGTCTTTGGAACAGTTGAAACATAACCTCTGACCTTTACGGAGGTGAGAGGAGCCTTCAGTTCTTTAGATATTGTCATTGGATCTTCTGTGACTTCCTGAATGAACCTTCACGGTGTTCTTGGAGGAATCCTGGAAGGTGGTCTACTTCTTTGGAGGTTCACTATTGTTCCAGGTCTTCTACATGCGTAGATGATGTGTCTCCCTCTGGATCTGTGGGGTACCAGAACCTTAAAAGCAGCTTTAGAACCCTTCCCAAACTGATGGAATCCCAATCACCTTCTGGAATTCCATTTGCTTTGGGCATAATGTGCTACTGGTGAGACCTAAGAGCCAACTTCCTGCTTCTGAAGACGTTCTACTGAAGTGATGATGTGGTTGAACAAGGGTTGGTGTTGATCAGGTCTAGGTGGGTGCAGTCCAGCTGGAACCAGATAATAGGGCAGTTTGGTAGCTTTGGAGTTAGTTTCTAAGGGGGCGGAGCCTCGTTCATACAGACCCAGTTGATGTTATAGAACCTTTTTGATTAAATAAATAAGATTATCATTCAAAACTTGAATTTTACTGAAGATCCGACACTGTTTGGATTTGTCTGGGTTCCGTGTCAACGCCACATCCCCAGTACGATCAGAAGCCTCCGGAGGAGGTATACTGGTGACGGCGTAAACGCAGTCAATAAAACCCGCTGTCAGGGCCCCCCCCTGACAGCGGGGGGTCACGGTAGCCTTGTGAGTGACGTGATTGATATGTAGATCAACCAGCGAGCTCCGTGTGACATAATTTCCGTCTCATCAGATTATGATTGATGGGCGGCGGCCGACCAAGGTCAGCAGGCTGCTATTTGACCTCGGCCGTGATTGTTCCAGCGAGCGACAGATTAATGCGCCTTAATAAAGCCGTCACAGCGGCGCTCTCACGGAGTTTGACGTAGCATCTCAAGAATGGCAGAGGTTAACATGCACGGTTGCGGAGCCCTGCCCCCGCTGTTCATCAAACGGCAGGGTTGGTTGTGCGGGAGAAGAAAAAAAAAGCCATGTGACAGAATTCCGTGAGCACACAAGGAGGCGTTCGTTCCCAATCATTCCTCTCGGCCCTTCATTCGCTATAAAAGCTCCTCAGGAGGTTCACGCGGTCACCGGCGTCTCCTCAGCGTGGAGACCCCTGGCCTTTTCCAGCCGAGCGGGACCCACAGCTCAGCTCCACAAACTCTGAAATCAGGGCGGGAAACACAAAGGTCACCGGTTGACAGGACGGAGACATATTTTGCCCCGAGGAGATACTCGGAGGAGTGAGCTACTCGTTGATTTCAACCTCGCTGGTTTCCACAATCGGCGAGTTTTGGAAATCGCCAATAGTGTTCAAGGACTGTTCTTCAAAAGTCGTCTTTTTTTCTTTCTTTTTTTGTCTTTCAGGCCTTCGCTAATGAAAATTGCTGCGGGCAGAAGCGTATTATGAGTTTATTAGCGCGTGTCGGCGGAGCGGAGGCGGAGACGGAGTGGACATTGTGGTCGGTACATCATCGATTGGGCCTACGAGACATTCGGAGAAATCAATACCGGAGAGTGTAAGGGAATCAGTGCCTTGATTTGTAATAAATCTACAACAAGGAAACCTTTTACTAAACTACTGAAATCTTTAATATAAGGTCAAGTAGAACTGCCAGCATGTGCCGGAGCAGAACAATGTGGTCAATTACAGCTAGAAAGAAGGGAGCTAAGTATTTCATTCTAATCCATGGTCGAGATAAGACTATTTAATAATACATTTTCAGCCAGAGGTGTCGTGTTCTCTGAGATTTATTACAGAACTCGGGAGTTTTTAAGCCTCTTTTTGGATTTAGGGATCGCGACGTGACGAGTTCTGTTCATCTTAATTCAGACGCCAGCATCCCAGAAGCAAACATCTGACAGGGCTCATGACCAGCCGGGGATAAAAATCCAACAATTAGCCGCTAATGACCCTAATTAGCACTTTCATGTCCTGCTCAGCCCTCAGATTGAACTCTTTTTTTTTTTTTTTACCTGTTTATAATAAGACCCATTGGCAGAATGTATATGCTATAGAGAAAAGGGCCAAGGATGGAGCCTTGGGGGACGCCATAGGTCAAAAGAAGGCCAGCAAATTGGAAGCGCTGGCTATTGAGCTCAAAGGAAAAAAGGTAGTGGACTGTAGTCGGATCGCCGGGATCTAAGAGTTCTGAGGAGTTCTGCTCCGGATGAAACCATTCTGAAGCTGAGATCTGAACTCTCACAGGAAGTCAAAAGTTTTCCATCTCAGAGAAATGAGCGCCTTTATTTTGGATGATAGTCTTGAAATAATCCAATTCATATTTTCTAGAATCCTTTTTTTTGGAATTTCCTCACTGACCTTTTTTTTTTTTTTAAAAAAAATGCTTGTTTATTGCGTTAAATCCGATTATATCCAACCCTGTTTGAGCTGTGCTCGTTATTATTCATCGTTAAGTATCAGTACAAGAAATATTCCACCAGAGCAGGTTTGTTGCATAACTCACTCAGCTGTGGAGGGCTTCATAAATTCAAGGCTGATCTCGTACGTGAGAATATTAAAGACCCTCCAAAAAGCCTCACGTTTTACTTCCGGATGATTAATAAGACAAGGGAGGAGAAAACACACAGATTCAAACTCGCGCCTCGCTGCTCGTGGATTGATATTTAAATAAAAGGGACTCTCATAGATTCGCCCTCGCTGGAATCATTCAGTGATTCATGAGGCCAGATGTTTGCAGGCTGCCATGAAAGAAGAAGGAGAGGAGTGGCGAGCTTCATCAGCTCCCATCATGACGCCGCCCCCCCGAAGATGTCGTGAGCGAGGGGGGGGGGGGGGGGGGGGGGGGGGGGGGAGCTGAGAAGGACAGATTGAGATGAGATGCTAAGATGCTAACCTATAATTGATGTATTCTCAACTATGTTGATTAATGCGGACTCACAAACTGTCCAAGAATCACAACCAACCTCAATCGCCTCGAGGTGCCATCGGTGGAATTTAAGGGGTATCTGTTTGAATAAATGCAATATAATATTCAGACATGTGTTTTTATTATTAGTGTATAATCATCTGAAAATAATAAAAGCGTTTTCTTGGGCTAGCTTAGAATGGGCCCTTTATATCTCCAGAGGGGGCGGGGCCTCTACCATTGAGGCCACCATGTTGTGACAATAAAAAGTAGGCTTCTCTTAGAGGTCACCACCGTGAGCTCAAAGTTCTACAACCTATAACCAAACAACCAGAACAAAGATGAAGAAGATGACGCTCCCATATCCTACTGAAACTATCTCACTAGGCTAGGAGATGGACTGAAAGAATGAGGTCAAAGATACAAGCGAGTGAAATTAGCTTCCTTCATAAGGGGGCTGGACTCAGAGAAAAAAACTGAGAGGAGACTCTGGGGTAGACCTCTTGAGGGACTATCCGGACTATATTGGGCCTGGGGGGAGTCCCCAGGATCCCCTAGGAGGATATTGAAGACACAAATCACACAATCTCTTAAACTAGGATTTATTCTAGTTTGTATAAATAAGTAGGGCACTTAAATAGATCTTCGTGACCCGGGTTCCGTCGGCACTCAGCGCCTCACTCTGCGACTCTAAAGGAGATTCCTTGAGGGATCATTTTTATTTTAAAATCTTCACTCCTGCTTCTCTCACCTTCATAACTTCACTTTCCTTTCATTATTTTGTCAAAACACGACGGAGGTCGTATTCATCATCTCGCTCTTCAAACGGAACGCACACAAAGACGCCGCAGAGGGAACCGGCGGTCGGCGGGAACGCAACAACATTCAGTTTGTGACATGAAACACAAAATGCTAAACTTAGAAGCTTTAGTTTGTGTTTACTGCCGTGATGAGAGCTTGGACTGATGAAACATACCGGGGTGGTTTTGGATTTGAGTATTTCAGCAGCTGTGATGTGAGGTTCCAAGTCCGTATGAGATACAAAAACCCAAAAGGGGGCGTGCTGGAGGCATCCTGAACCACCTCACCTGGTTCCTTCCAACATAAAGATACACCAGTTCCACTCCGAGCTCCGTCTAGATGTGCTCCACTGAGTTCTGGGTCTACCATGGCGTCTCCTCCTAGTTGGACCTTCCTGGAAATGGAGGAGTCCTGATCAGATGAAAAATCAGTTCAAATACGAACAGGTAGAAGAAGTGAAGGAAGGTTTGATGATGCTAATTTTGAACAAGAGAGTATTTTTAATCATCAGCGTATCGGGTTACGGGCTAATTGTTGCGTATCTTTACGGGCCGGTGACAGAACTCAGGCCGTTGCTCCTGCCGGTTCAGTTCTGGATCACTTTATCCTGTTTGAAATTGAAATAGAGGAGAAACGGGGAATTTCTGTCGCTGAGTAAAACACAGCTTCAGCAAATACCGCAGCAAAACATCGATTGCATTTGGAAAAACATCCCGGCGCAGAGACAGCGGGCGCCTTCAGCAGCGTTCAGAGTCTCTCTCCTCATTAGGAGCCGGGCTTTCTGGGATATTTACCGGCTCCGTCTCTGTGATTGTGTTTTCATTCGGCCTCCCGTCACAACTGTTTTCTCTCCCGCCGCGTGAGCCGGGCCCCGCTGCGGCGCTGATTTCCTGAATAGTGTTAGTGTCACAGTTCTGGGGAGTCCGGGTCTTTCCTCAGAAACAGGGACGACTCTCCTCGCCGACACCCTTAACGGCTCGCCTGTTTTATTCTGGTCCCGGCTCTTCTTTAAAAAAAAGAAAGTAAAGAGGACCGGTTCCTCTTTGGGGTGGAGTTTTGTATCTCAGACCGCGTCTCCGGGCCGTGATGGATCTCATGTTTCCTCTGGAGGTTGTTGGATTTATGACATCCACCATTCATTCCTCAGTATATCGCCGCCGCACGGCGTGCGCCGACATAACGGCGTGCACCGACATAACGGCCTTCACACGGACCTGATTTATACACCTTTCTAAAAAACAGTAAGTCTCTTCGTATGTTTTTCGTTTTGCATGTTCTTACAATTGTTGTCGACCCATGATTCTAGTACAGAATGAGATGTTACCCCCAAATATAAGGAAGTACCGCTCAGATACTAACTAAATATAATCATGGAAAGTACTTCCACATGATCAAAGGGGTTTCCTTCCAGCTTCTTCTTCATCTTTGGGTTGTTCCCTTTAGGTGTCACCACAGCAGATCATCTCTTTCCTTCTCCCCCTGTCCTCAACAGGGTTAACCCAACTCTGTCCAGAAACCTCCTCTTTGGTCTTCTCCTTCTTCTCCTGCCTCTCCAGCACCTCCTACCGATAGATCCACTGTCCCTCCTCTTCACGTGTCTCACTTTGTCCTCTCTGACTTTGTCTCCAAGACGTCTAACCTGGGCTGTCCCTCTGATGTCCATCCTCCTCACTCCCGGAGACCATCTGAACATCTTCAGCTCTGCCTCCTACCGTCTCTAAACCATTCAGAGGGGCTGGTTTGGTTTTGAAAAATCATGTTTGTGTCATTTAACATACCTGGGTTTGGTCATTACGATTCATTTGGGTTGATTCCACTTATTGACTTTTTTTTTTTAGGTTTAATCCAAATTAGTTACTGTAATTTGTTCCAACATATTTTTTTTTTGGGGGGGGGTTGATTCAACTTAGATACTTGGATTTTTTTCGACTCAATTTTATTCAACTGAATTAATTTGATTTGTTCCAACTTAATTTTTTAGGTTAAATCCAAATTATTTTCTGTGACTTGTTCTAACTTAATTTAACAGGTTTTAGTCCTCAGTACTAATGTCCCCCAACTAAATGGAGTTTATCTAACTTATATAAATGGAATTGGCCCAACAGTTTTACTCAGTGCCTAAACAAACCAGCTCAACCAGGTGTAAGTAATTCTCTTGATCTAATTAAGTTAATCCAAACTGTACCTGATAAGTGCAAACAATGTGAACAGTAACAGAAATCTAAGTTTCTACAAAACAATACAAACTCGATCGTATCAGATCATGACAACACGAGTCAACCTTTTCAAAGTTAAGTGGTTAAATCGCATGTGTGATGTAATCACCGCTTTTGTGTAAGCGTGAAATGATTTCATACAAAATACATGTTATATTTAATTAAATCCAAACGCCAATTTCCCTTTTTTGATTTTGTATGTTTTGTGTGAGCTGACGTTTGTTGTGGGTTTTACTCCCTCTGACTAAAGAAAAGTTCAACTTTAAGCACAGGATCACCTTCCTTCATGTAGAAATATCAACGTTTGAGTCATAAAACTTCACTTTTCTCCTGAGGAAGAAACTTAATATATGTCCCTTACTCACAGTGTAGTCATTAAAATATATTATAATAAGAGCTGCAGCTCATTCAACAAGAAGAAAAAGAAAAAATCCCAAGAACTGATAGCAGTGAAACGGGTTCCATAATTGGCAGAACTTCAGAATCCAGACTGCTAATTAATGCATTACGTGTTTTGTAGATGTGGAACTTTGGACACTTAACTCCTGTTGAAATTAAGAGGAACTTTTAGCAGTTTTTAAAAAAAACGTAGCTAGTTGTGGAATAGCGGCGAGGAAAATTGTTGCTGCCTTCATTTTTCGCAATTATTTACCAACATCCATTATTTTTCACTATTATCATTATTATATCATTGGCGGGATATAGTGATATATAAAAACTATGTATAAAATCACTCCTTAGAAAGTATCCAAACATGTTTTCTGCAGATTGTTGGATCTCCATCACTGTAAAAACACGACAAGGACGCCCATCAAACCTGAAGAATGTGGCCAAATCTTTTTTAAGGGGCCAAGGATGGCGCCTTGAGGGATACCACATGTCAAAGTTGCCACCCTGGATGAGTTTTAACTATTGTTATTGAGAAAATCCTATTTTTTGGTATATTAAAGCATGTGAGGACTTACAAAGAGAATTATGTGACTTTAGCAGTTTTAGCAAACGTGCTTGGCCAAAGAATTAGTAATTTTATGGTCAATTTAGAGTTTCTAAGATATTGTGAGGACATTAAAAGGTTAACGCAATATTTTATTCAATCAGAAGAAAACAAGCAGGGCATCGCATTTTTCTGGCTTTCATATAACACATCTGGTTAAATTTTAACCATTTTTCGGATTTATTCCAAATATGGTGAATATGAATCGACTAGAGGAGATCCTACTTGTGAATATAATATTATACTCTAAAAATAGTAAAAGATGAACTATTATATAAAAAGATTCTGAATTTCGGCCATAATTTCATCACCATTGGTCCAATTTAGTCCAAATTTTGCTTTTATTTTATGAAAAACTAGTTTTTTTGGATTTGACTTCCTGACATTTTTGTCCGATTTAGTCCAAATTCGGAGAAAAATGAATCTGCTCAAGGAGTTCTATCTAGGATATGTAATAGATTGCATTTTACTCATACAAGAGTATTTTTAACTTTTTAACTGCTTCTTGGACATAACCACGTTTAATTTGATTTGAGTTTTATGGACAACGCAGTCCTTTCGGGTATATACTCCTTTAGTTCATCATACATTTACATTTTCTTTCTAGCCTCATTAGCTTAGTGCAGGGTCTGGCTTTGCCAGCCAATCAAAGATCAGGATAAGTGGACCCCGGGGGGCGTCTTAATTATAAAACACTCTCACCGGCTCCGAGCACAAAAGTCTCCATGTGAGCTCCTGCTTTCAGAGAGGCGGCACGATCTCCGCGGCGTTGACTTGAATATGCACTTGAATCAAGTACGCGCTGAGAGGACATAATAAATAATGGAGGCCGGTAGCTGGTGCTCCTGGTGGGAAACAGGGCTGGAAGGTGTCACATCGAGCATTACCAGTAGGCGGAGCGGGTCAATTACAGAGCGGCGTAGTGATGAATATTCCCAGCTCTGCTGGTGCGTCGCAGAAACGGCGAAACAACAATGTGCTGCTGCTAACTCTGCCTGTCTAGTTAAACTGATGCTTCCTCCCCTCGGAAGGAAAACAAGAAGACCCACCTCCCCATCGACCCCAAATATCCGCGGCGGACGGGCGGAGAATAAGCTGATTGAGTTGTCAGTCTCCGGCACGTCACACTTGATGCGGCTTGAATGCAAATGAGCCGTTGACAAATTGCTTTTTGCCCGGAGGTTCACTCAGAGGTACAAGCCCCAGGTTGCCTCCTCAACGGAAAAGGGTGGAGTGATTTATAACGAGGCAAAGACACGTCTTTGTCCGGACTCTGGCATTGACAGGCGCTTCATCAGTGTCCAGATTGGGTTTCATGGTCAACTAGAAGGCACTGATGCGGCAAGAAGAGATTGGCATGCTCTATATTCGTCGCTTCAGTCCGCCTCGCCTCGCCATTTCTGACTGGCACACACGTGGCATCGGGTTCAGAGACCATATCGACAGATGCAGAGGACGGCGCCGCTGGAAAACATGGATTTATAATATTCCAAAAAATCCAATTGAGAGACGTCCATTCAGTCTGAAAAACAATTTAGGATTTCTGACACCGTTAAGACACCGATCAAAACAGGCGAGAAGCCAAGTTAGAGGTAGAGTCCCAAACCGGGCAAACCATCAAAGAACACTCAGACCAGCCATAACATTATAATCACCTGGATGATGTGGTTTTGGTCTCCTCTTTCCACCAATAGATCTCCACCAGACCTCTGAAGGTGTGCTGTGGTATCTGGTACCAAAAGTTAGCAGGTCCTTTAAGTACAGTGAGTTTTGTGGTGGGACCACCATGGAGCCGAGTATTTGTCCAGGACACCACAGAGCTGGCTTGGATTAAGATCTCGAGATTCTGGTGGCCAAGTCAACACCCTCAAAGGAGCCAACTGCCATTAGGGAGTACCGTTTCCATGGAGGTGTGTAGTTGGTCTGCAGCAACGTTACGGTAGCTGCTACATGTCACAGGAACAACCATGTTGATGGATGGACCCAAGATTTCGCAGCAGAACACAGCTAAAAACATCAGAGTTGTCCACCTTCTGGTGTTATATACTCCCTAGGTAGGTCATGAACATAAACCCGGCTGTCCCCATGATGCCAGAACAGCAAGATTCCCTAGACCAGGCCACCTTCTTCCATCGCCCAGAGGTCCAGTTCTGATGCTGATGTGCTCAATGTGTGCATCTTCAGCAGTGAACAAGGGTCCGAACTGGTTTTCTGATCGGTTTGTGATGATGAAGCTCCATGTGCCGTAGGCTGTGATGTCACACTTTTTAATTATTCACTTTATTCCATTATTCTGTATTGGTCAAGTCTTCCTGCCCAACACATTATGTACTGACATGTAGCGCCAGACTTTACCCTCACAAATCTCACTTTGCTACTAATTATATCCCCGAAAAGTCGGGAATCCTCCGACGTAGATCCTCATGTTAGCGTGATAACTCAAAAACTGTTCTATTGATCATTTTCAAGGGGTTTTATAATCATGTAGATGTTACTGTGAAAAAGGACTGGAGTGATTTTGGGTAAGTTTCAGAATTCCAACCAACGCCAACATTTCTCAGGCGTTGGTTCGATTTAGTCCAAATTTGGTGCGTAAGAATGGATTGTAGGAGATCTATCTTATAAACATCACACTTTACTCTAGTAGCTCATATTATTTACTAGGGAGATGTTTCCTGGACAGAACACAAAAACTATTCCAGTGAACATTTTGAAGCTTTTTACCCCACAGACCTTAGTGTGAGGAAGAACTGGATTGATTTGGCGTAAGCTGGGTTGAATATTTCTGACACTAGGGGGAGTTTTATCGGCAAATGTTTTTGCACAATAATTTCTCAGCTGCTGACCCAATTTAGTCCAAAGTTGGTGCGTATGAATCGACTCCAGTTCACGTTTTATTCACTTGATTGTACAACACAGGGGCTTGGGGACTTTTAGGGTAGAGACTCTGCTCTAGGGGATGACGGCATACCCCAGTTCCCACAGGCAATATGGTGACAATTCAAAACATGACAATTCAAACCCTATTTTAGTACCGTATTTTAATCCTACTACTGAGTTTATTTACTTTACTGTCGTGTCTATTTGTGTATTTTGTGTACTTCATAGAAAGTGTATGCTGCTGAGTTACATGTCGGGTTCTACAGGATACTTCTTAAAGTCCTTACAGATACTCTGGCTCTTTTGAAGACAGGGTGTCAGCTCAGTACACGTCCTACAGGTAAATACAGGGTCCACCTGCGTTCTTAAAGGAATAGAAAGTCATATTTTGATGCGGCGATGGCGATACACAGAATACCTTTGCGAGTTTTGATGCCTGACGCGTGTTCCAGACCCTCAATCCAAACTTCACTTACTGCTGAGGTTGACGTCTACGCATCAGATGTGAGTGACACTTTGCATCTGGGCTGTAAAACCTTTGGGGTTAGGAACCTTTTGTTGTTGTTTTCCTTTGACCCATGTGATCGACTGGAACCAGAAGCGGCAGAGAAAGCGGATTCTACACCGCTATATGATAAAAGGTAATGACAATGAGGCTACGCAACTCGCATCCCGGGAACGCCGGGAAAAGTTTTTTTTTTTAGAGTCCTTGTTAATGGAGGAGTGCGGGTCATAATGTACAAAGGGAAGATAATGATTAGCATTAACGGGCTCAGGGGGAGGGGGAGGAGGGGGGAATGATTTTCATTCGCACTCTTGAGGGCCGGTGAAGAGTGATGCGTCTCCCAGCAGACCGCCGTTAACGGGCCATCAGGGCTTCTGCAGATCTCCTGCAATGAATAATAAGTTTAATGATGTTTGTTCTCGGTGATGACACGTCTATAGCGGAGGCTGCCCACTTAGTATTAAAGCCACACTCGACTGCGAGGCACCCGACCACTTTACGCCGCGCTCGGCGTTTTGTCACTCGCGGATAAATTTCACGCCGGAATATTTCTGCCGATTTTTTTTTTACTCCGGCAAAATCATAGATGATTATGAAGGTTTTTCTTCTCTCTCACTCTCGCCTTTAACTGTCGGGAAGAAGGCGGTGTGAGGATAAATGGGTTCTGGTTTCATTCAAAGCGCTTTGAATTTCAAATAATATGACCTTTTTAATATACCCTCACACTCCAGGAGAGGTGTGTGACGGTCCAGCAGGTTTATCAAAGGCGCAGTAGGCGGGTCGGCACAAAACGGTAACTTATATATATATTTTTTAATTTAAAAATCACTCTTTGAATGTGAAAGACCTCTTCCGGGATTAACATCTCAAACGCAGATTGACGAAAGGGTTAATGGACGTTAATGAAGTGTTTTTAATCTTCCGTCAAAAACGTTTCGAATAGGAACTTTACTGAGGAGGTGAGCTCGATGGCGAGAATCTGGTTGAAGGGTCTTCATCCAGGAGGCTCAGCCCGAAGTGGCCGCCAACTTATGGGCTCAGTACCTGCAGTGATGGGCATTTGGGTCAGGTGCAAAGCAGTATGGGTACCAATCGACGGAGGGGACCCGGGCGACTCAAACTCCTGGTTTCATCAAATTTTTTTTTTTTAGCTAATTACGCTGCAAAAAACACAAACAATGTCTTTTATAATCCGTTTATTTATTATTATACAGACTGCCCCTTTAAACTACGAATCCCTTTCCACTATTATGCGATCACAAACCCGTCTACTTCTATATTCATGAATTCAGAGGCAGGTTGCCGGGGCCGGACGCTACGCCTGCGCTAGCTGACCACCGTCATGTTGTTTTCGTCCGCCGCCGTAAACAACCGCCGACCGTGAATAAAGATGATGTCGTCGCTGCGCGCGTCGAGCGAAAAATATAATGAGCTGTCTGTTTGGCGGCGCCGATTAGATATGCAGCCGTCAACGCTTTTCCGATAGAAAGCGACCACCCCCCGTATCAAGTATGATTCCATCGCCATGGCGAGCGCTCACGCTGTGGCGAAGAATAGGGAAAACAAAGGGTAATCTCAATTATCCCGCGAGATCCTTCTCACCATGCTGGAGCTCCTATGGACATCGGCGCCGCGGCGGGCTTTAATTGGTCATGGCGAGGGGATTGGGTTCTGCTGTTTGAAGCTGAAAGGCCGCTCCGCCCGAAGAGCCCAGCACACATACAATCACACAATAATTAATTGGTGGTACTCAATTTAATTACGCAAGGAAATTGTGCGGCTCGGGTTTCCTGGTGGCGACATAATAACTGCCAAACCCTCGTGTTTGCACAAAAAAACAATGAATGCAGAGATTGTCAATCATTCGGTCCGTATTAGAAGTTTATTTATGAGCATCCTTTTTTTTTTTACTTTTGATTGGATTTAATGGAGAATGAATATTTGTAATGTTTGTTTACATTAACATGATAATTAATCATTTTAATTATGAATCATCTAGTGTCACAAATTCAATTATATCTATAGACTTAATAAAAGAGTGAACAAAAATATTTTCTTTTTTATTAGTCTGAACAAGAGTCTGCTGAAAATAAACCAGACGTCCCGATTGTCTAGTTTGTGCTCAGAATCAATTAAAATCCAACTACGCTGTCGTCCCCAAAAAGCCCCCGACCCCCTGCATTGCACAGGCAAACCCCCTGATTGAACTCCTCAAATTTAACGTCATCATAATTATCTCTTAATGTTCACATTTCTACAGACTAGTAGAGCCTTTTGTTTTTTTATGAAAAACATACAAACATTTATGTTGTGTAGTTTAATCATCATCACGCTCATTATCAAGAAAAAAAACACAGTTTTTCAGCTACAACATCAAAACCGTTTGTCCAAATTTGGTGCGTAGGAATCGATTGGACGAGATCTATCTTGCATTTATCACATTTTACCCTAATAGTTCATATTTTACCCACGAGGGTGAAGTTTTTATTAAACTAAAAACGCAGTTCTTTGGACATAACTTCACATTTAAATTGAGAAGTTAAAGTAGAGGATTGCTCGTCCAACGCAGGGGATTGGAGACCTTTCAAGGATATACCCTTGCTTTCCGGTACGATACCACAAGCCGAGTTTTGTAGTCACACACTCACACTTTCACGGAGGATGAAACCTGTGACCGGACCGTCGGTGGAACGCCGGGACACAAACACCTTTAGAGACTAAATCTCCTGAGAGACTGATAATGGCTGCCGGTTGCTTTTAGCCGTGCAGAGATTAGCCTGCTTTGATATTCATCTGCACTGTTCCATCATCTAAAGCCAAGCCGGACCGAGTCCGCTGAATGCTAACATCCAGACGCCGCTTTTTCTTTTTTTTTTTGAAAACCAGTTCAAGTGAGCTCTCAGAAAAAAACCCGTCTGCTCCGGTTTTCATAATGTATCAAACAGATGCAGGTCCATGTTTGACTTCTGATGTTTTGGGGGCAGCGCTGGAAGTGCCTCGCACGAACGCACGCACGGTCAGGAAGACCGAGGCAGGACATGTAATATGCATGATTGGTTTAATCAAAAACACGCGCTTACATCGCAGATAAGGCCGTCAATCAAAAGTCAGACGCGGCGGGATTGTTGCGGGAGAAACAACAGATATGATCGGATCATGGAAAGGCTGTCTTTGGGAGATTATGAGCAACAACACGCTCCAGTTTGGGTCATTTTTCCCTGCTGCCAGAGGAAAGACATTCCAGCTAAGATGGGAAGAAGTAAAAAAAACAAAAAACGCCCTGACGACAGCGACTCTGGCACACCTCGCACTCCTCATAAACTCCCCGCCGCAATATTGTCTCCCGTGTTCTGGCATCTCATACATAGTCATTAATGTTAAGCACTTGCTTCTGTTATTCTTCCGTGTCAGCTGTCAGAGTTCAAAGGCTTGAGAGATTCCCCGCAGTCTCTTTGAAGAGATTTTTTAAATTTTACATGGCCTTTTGATTCAAACGCGCTCAGACAGAATGTGGCGGCGTCTGCACGACGAAAGGGAGAAACTCTCACGCGGTAATACAGTAAATACACGCCTAAAACGGGGGAGGAGGAAGTTTGCCCTTTTTTTCTGGACTTGAATTATTCATCCTTTAGAAGCACCGGGCTCGTTTCTGGTGGCCACTAGTGATGGTGAGTGTGGCGCGGTGGTTGCTTCGACTAGAAAGAGTCGATCGTTGAAAGCCGAAACGGCGATTGTTATTCCTCTGAATTGGCTCCGTAGCATTTATTCTCCTGGCCATTATTAACTGGCGATTTAACTACACACTACTGACGGCGACACGTGGAACTGAATCATGAACTAAGTCCAAATTCTTAAGACTTATCCTGAAATGACAAATCCCTGACATCACCACCAAAAAAGTACAGCAGAAGACACTTTCATTGACGTATCATTTAGATTATTTTACTAATGGAGGTTTTTATCGATTATTCTGGCCATTAATCGAGAAATATCGCATGCTCTCACCGACTTCTAGCGTCCCTATCTCAGTCCGTCAGTCTCTGTCTGACTTCTTAACCTCCTGAAATTTGAGGCAGAGTGAGACTCTTTTCGCGCTCAAAGATAGGTTATACCCCTCGTTCGCTTCCCTTCCCCGGGTGAACAGTCAGGTCGACGACACGAGGATGGACTCAGACGAGACGAGGCGACTTGTTGAGGGTTCATCCAGTTTGCGACGAGTTGCTAGCAAAGCAGGGACTGTAACTGGACGCCATCGGTTGGTAGGCTACCGCCGATCAAGGTCATCTCCTCATTATCTGTTTCCGTATTTGACGGACAGCGATTCATTTCTCAACGGATGATCTGATTTAGTGTGTTTGTCAGTCCTCCTCTCTCTCTCTCTCTCCTAAGTCGTTTTACCATGTGCAGCGAGTGTGAGCGGATTTCGCTCTTGGCTATCCTAAATTATATCAATTGCTCAAACGAGCTGCAACGGGTTTTCGATTCCCATCCCTACTATTATAGGAAGGATGTCATTACTACATATCAGGAACACTCGAGAGGATCTGCGTTTCTGGAGATGCGTCACAATCTGGTCCTCGTCAAAGTCACTCCGACCTCTGACCTTACTCCTGACCATTTTTTTCTGCTTCTGACATCATCCCTTGGACAAAATGTTCTCCGGCTTCCTAATATAACCCGCCCAACTGACGGGTCACCACGGTAACAAGACAACCAACGTCATTCTGACTTCACGCGACAGCGGTTATAATGTTATGGCCGACCGGTGTATCATACGTTTGTTGAAGCTTCTACTTAAAGCCTGCACAGAAGAATGAGTCATCTGTCATCTTTATGTCTGTGAGATGACTAGAAAAACAAACGGCACAGAAGAAGAAAAGAAGAACAAGAAGAAGAAAAAGAAAAGAAAGAGAAGAAGAAGAAGAAGAAGAAGAAGAAGAAAACATGTCAGAGAGCCGCAGACAACCTTCAAACAGACAGAAGCTCTCATCATCGCTGCTGCTGTTGTTTTTCTCCCGGAGTTTTTCTTTTTTTTGGGGGGGGGGGGGGTCTAAATGCTTAGGCCTATCTCAGCAGCAGATGGGGGGGCCCAGCTGGTGTTCCCCTGTGATGCACAAGTAGCTCCGGTGGAGACGGCTGCGGGAGGATAATGTATGCGGACACACAAACGGAATCAACCAGGCAGCGGAGAAAAAAGGGGCTGAATGAATTTTCCGACACATCCATCGGTCGGGTCGGGTTGGGTTTGGGCCGACCGCGTGGCCCGAGAGCTGGAGACGAGATTAGAGCTTTGTTCAGAAACCTGGTTAATAATAATAATAATAATAATACATTTAATTTATAATGAACATATGTCCTCCCGGCTACAGAGCGTCACACTGGGCTTCAGAGCGGCGGGAACACACAGAACCCACGGAGAGGAACGTCACAATCACATTACAGCAGGAAGGAACACCATGAAAGAACGCACACGCCGCTTCTTCAACACGCTCAAACCTTCAACCGCGCCGGAGGCCCGGCGGTCGCAGCGGCTGGCCAGAAGGCGGTTTGATCGGTGTCGGCGCTGGAAGGGAAGAAAAAACAGAAACGCAATCATCACATTGTGAGAGTGCTAAAGAGCTGAGAGTGTGTTTGCTGGAAATGTGTTTTATCATTTTGGAATAACAGTACGTTACGATATATGGATTTACACGACGCTGGGCCGAGTTCTGAAGAACCGGCAAGATACTTAACCAGATCAAGATATTCTTCTTCTGCGAGACTAAAATGCACTTCAGTCCAAGACGCGATTCTAAAAACAAGTTCAAATACATCAGAGTTAAATATGCAAGTAGGCCCGGCCAGCAGACGAGGTCGTCGCTTGGTGTGTCGTGACCTTTAACCTCCAACAATTCTATTGTTTTTTTTAATGTGTTGTGTTGTGGGTTTTGCAGATAGTTTTTCTGAATGTGGCTAGTTGTGGCTTTTGTAGATAGTTTCTCTGAATGTGGGTAGTTATGGCTTTTACATATCGTTTTTCTTCATGAATTGTGGCTTTTGCAGATCGTTTCTCTTAATGGGTTGTGTTGTGGCTTTTGCAGCGGGCGTGATGTCTGCAGAGTGTTTGCCCCCGTCTTTCACCGTAGAGAGTCCCGTGTTGAAGGATTCACATCAGGAGAATCAAACCATCCTGGGTTTGTTCCGGTGCAGTGAAGTTCTGTTTTGTCCGGGCCGCCTCGTCGGACTCTGTTTGCTACAGAGTGACACCAGAACAGTTTGTTATTTATCTTCGGCACGAAAACAGAACGTTCTGTCTCCGTCTCTCTACTGGGGCATCTGCTCTGTAAAATTAGGACATTCTGTTTTTTTGGGGGGGGGGTCTGTCTGCCACGAAACGGACAGTTTCTGCTTATTAGTGGTCGATCCACAGAATATTCTTCCAATCGTGAAATGACTCAGCAAAACAGAAACAGAACCCAACAGAACTCTACGTGGGGATGGAAGAACTTTTCTTCAGCTCACGCTGTTCCATAATAATAATAATAATAACCTTTATTATAAAGTGCTTTACAGCAGGGGTTTTTGGCTTAATAGTGACCTTTTCAGTCAAATATGGACAAGGCATCAGCCATATCATTAGAACCACCAGCCTAATACTTTGTAGGAGGGGTAATTTTTGCCAAAATACGTCGGCGTCTTTCTGTCAGAACCTTTTCATTTGTGCTGCAGCAACTTTTGAAATAGAGTCTCAATTTCCATATAAACCGGCAAAAGATAAATTTCGTGAAACGATGACGTCATATCGCTTCTTCTCGCTCGTGGCTTTTAAAAACTCATTACTAAACTCTTTTTTTTTATGCAGAACCGTTCCTCAGATTTTATGCAGCGTCAACAATTTATTTTTAATAGTATTTATAATATTTATTTACGTTATTTTGATCCGGATTTTATTGTTATGAATTATAATTTCTTTACTGCATTTAAATATTCTAATAATCTCTTTGACAATTCATTACGTGTATTAAGATTTTATAATTTATTCATAAGCACCTTATTTTGTGTCAAATTATTTCATTATTAGCAGTCTTTTTATTATTATAATATTATTACTAATATTATTATTATTATAAAACTTTCTCTCCAAATTAATTGAAAAATGTTTTTTGTTATCCTATTTTGAAAACTTAATATTCCTTTTCTTTTTCTCCTCCGTTTGTCAATGGCCTGCAAATCTTTTTTCATACAATTTTATTTGTTTTCAAATGTGCCATATATAAATAAAGTTTTTATTTTCTTCCTGGTCACCTCCTGGTCAGTCTTCTTCTGTGGTGGTGATTTTGACAATGTGCACCATCTAGTGGCCTGACAGACAAACTACAGGCTTTTCTGTTTTCTGGGTTGTTTTAAAAGGACGTTTTTGGCAAAGAAAAAGATTATTTTACTTGTTTATTGTGTAAAAAAAAAGGTTTTTAGCCCAGAGCAGGACTTAAAGGTTATCAATAACACTTAAAAATGTGAAAGTCTAGACCTTTAGAGGCTAAAATAATGGATGACTTGCTATAGAACTCTAGATGGACCTCTGCAGCCCTCCTTGCTGCACCGGCGGAGGAACACCTTCCTAATGAGACGGTTGGCTTCGGCTGATGAGACACCTGCACTAGGTGTCCAGGTGAAATCACACTCCTCACCGGTCCAGGTGAGCAGCTGCTGCCGTTTCCTCTGGTTTTCTCTCCCAGCCTCTCACACCAGAAGGGCAGGAGGGAGATTGTTTGCACCTCACACACACACACACACACACACACACACACCTCTGATCCAGTCTGGGCCCAGCTGCCTCTCCTCTTCTCAACGTGCCAATTGGAGTCAGTTAATCGACAGTGCGAGCGGGCAGCGAGGGCTGACGGAGATCGGGTGTGACAGAATGTAAATGTCGGGAACAACAGACGAGTTAAACTCCTGAGACGTGAGGCATTAGGGGTAGGTGAGTAGCATCAGGGGCAGCGAGGAGGATTGGGACCCCGAGTAAGAGGCCTCAGGTGCTGAATGACCTCACATTATCTTTTTTAAAGCTGTTTATTTCGCCATTTCTTTTTTCTGGGGTCCCGGACACATGTTGGATCTACGTTCAGAACCGCTTTTTTCTTTTTCTCATATGAGAGAAAAACCATATACCATAGAAAAACACATATTTAGCCATGCACATAGACCACAATGTAGACCCCAAAAAAAGGTAAGCTCCCCCTACTGAGTAAAATATGAGCTATTAAAACAAAACACGACATCCGCCAGGCGATTCATCTGCAACTAATTTGGTTAAAATGGGACCAACGGTTGAGAAATGAAGGCCCAAGAGATAAAGCTCCCCCTAGGTGTCGGAAAATATACAACCGACTTTTTCCAAAAATCAATCCAGTTCCTCCTCGCACTGAGATCTATTTAGGTATGGACTTGAAAATGATCTATAAAATATTTTGTGAGCTACGTCTCGGAAATAATGTTTTTTGTAAAAAAAAGTTCCCTCTATTGAATAAAATATAAACTATTAAAGAAAAACACGATTTATACAAGACAGATCGAATCATTCGCAGCAGGTTTGGAATAAATCGGACCAACGATTGAAAACTAAAGCTCTGACAATTTTACGATTACAATTATAATATCACCCCTACTGTAAGAAGTAAACTACCAAACTTTCTCAAAATCACACCAGTACTTCCTCACACTAGGGTTCATGTGGGTTTAAACTTTGAAGAAGGTCCATAATATGGTTTTCCAGTTACCGCTTTAACAAGAAAGACCTGCATCGGCAGCGATGGCGATTCTACGATATTCCGGACTTTTCTGGAATATCATGACGGTCCCCTTCTGCCGTTAAAACAGTTTTGTGAGGTCAACATGTGTTCCGACTCCTTTATATCAGAACCAGCTTTTCTGCAATGTGTGCTACAGTAGCTTTTCTGTGGGATCAGACAACATTGGCTAATCTTTAGATCGCCAAACGCATCAATGAACCTGAGCCACCGTGACCCTGTCACCACTTCACCCGTCGTCCTTCCACAGCCCACTTAGTCCTCTTCAAGTCACTCAGATCCTTAACTAATCCAGTTTCCCTGCTTCCAACACTTCAAATTCAGGTCCAAACGCCTCCTATCGTATCCCACCAGCTAGCAGAAGCCCTGCTAATGAGCTAATCAATGTCATAGATACAAGGTCGCTTGTTATAATAAGTGTGAGGAGTCATGGTAACCAAAATTTGGATCCAAGCTAAAATCTCTAAACCGAACAATTGGGCTTGAATATGAACAAAGCCTGAATTAATTAATCTTTGGATTGAGCGCGGGTCCTTTGCAGCTCATGAGAATAGAACTATAAACACAAATGTAGCCTTGAAAAGATGGTGCTCCTGAATTGCTGACACAGCGTTTTTATTTCTCTCTGCATGCTGGTTAACATTTTTTTGTCACAGCTGTCACAGTTTATGCTAAAGAAAATAAAAAAAAGGCCACAACTATCGTTCTTTCGGGCGCTTCTGGCAGAAGTTGACTGCACGCTTGAGGTTTGTGCTTTTTCTTTCTCCCCACTCAAAACAAAAACATTTCAAAGCTTCTGGTACGATACGTCAGCATTTCCTGGCCAAACTAGACTGTGGATCCTTTCCAGTCTGTGAAAGGAGCGCCACATCTGAAGTAGTCTTCAAAACGGGCCCAACATTGCTGCCAAACAGAGAAATAAGAAGTATAAACTCTCATTGTTGCCGCTGCCATCTTTGTTTTGGGCATCTTTTGGCATGGCACCTTTACAAGCTCGAGTTTCTGCTACGAAACTGGAAAAAAATGTACAAGGTGTTGGCGCTCATGAAATATGCAGCTCCTGAATCCCAAAACGGCGTTTTATTTCACTCCGCTTACCGTCAGACATTTGACAGACATCAATGGGGAATGATAAAGGTCTTTGCCAACGAATGAAAAAAAAACATCTTTGTTTTGAGCGTCCTTGAGTAGAAGCTTTTTTTTCTCCTCAAAACAGGACAACTATAAACCTCTGGTACGATAATTTAGCATTTCCTGGCTGTGCTTAAAAAAAAAGGGTGGATTCTTTTGCTCAGTTCTTCCTCGCACTGAGGTTCTATTAGGATATAAAATCATATGAAAACGATCCAGGGAGTAGTTTAAGAGTGACTGTAGTTTTCGGGGGGGCATAATAATCAAATTTAAGTCGTGGCATTTCTATGCAGTTCATTTTGTTACTACATTAATTCATACACGCAGAAAAAAATCTCTTTTTGTGGAGATCCAATTAAACAAAATATACATTTGGCTGTAAGACTTGTTAACTAATTTCAACTCATAAGTGCATTTTGGGTAATATAGTCATATCCCCCCCCCGCCCCCACCCTGTCTACGCTCACTTTGAAGATGACTCCCTGAAAGCCACCCTAATCTGGACTGATTTCAGCTGAGCACGTTTTACTGTGAGAAATGGCGATGATGAAAAAGGAGGATCGAGAAAAAACCTTTGAAGCCCCGCTGAGTGACCAGCACTCGGCTCCGGACTTAAATTAAAAGAGTTCTGTCCCCTTTTCTCTCTTTATTCTTTTTTTTTATTTTCAACCAAAAACAGAGGTCCGTCATCGGTCAATCGCTGGTCAAGAGAATAGAACCGAAGACCAACTCTAAGAGGGAGACTTTGCATATCCAACCAATTTGAGACGGTTTTTCAAAAATGTATCTTTTTTTGTTGGGGGAAATTAAGGGGAAACAAATAAAAAGTGTGGCGCAGCCTCCTGAAGCGAAACACTTTTTTTTTCAAAAGTGTGGCTCCCGGGCCAAATCATCATCATCCGACACTAAAAACCTCCTGACATTTTCTCAAGGAGTCGCAGGAGCCGGCGGAGAGCTGAGACATAAAAACATAACACTCTCTCTGAAATCTCTGGTAATTGGGCCTGAAATTGGATCAGCGTGAGGTTCTCCTGGCGGGGGCTTGTCACTCCGGCCCGGAGACGCCTCCACTGGAAAAAAATATTCAGAGGGGAGCGGAATCTTGCACAGAATTATCAGTAAGCTGGCTTTCAGCTTACGCTTCTGAGGCCCGGTTTGAATTAGAACAAGTTGACGGGAAAAACGTGGTTTGAAAATACAACCTCCTGCTGACTCGTCAGAAAGGGGGGACGGACGCCGCGGTCGGTCTGAGGAGGTCCGAGGTGTGGGCGATGAAATGATCAACCAGAAAAGGTGCTTTAACTCGTTAGCTTATTGGTGCGTTTCTCAGGTCCCTGGGGTTTTTTCGGACTGTCTTCTTCTCCTTCTATATTCCATTTAATCGTAATAAACTAGGCCAACGCAGTCGTCCCCTACAGCGAGGGCGTACCCCCCCAAAAAGTCCCCAACCCCCTGCGTTGTACGTGCAATCCCGCTTGATCGAACTCCTCAAGTTGAACGTTAAGTTCTGGCCACGGTATTTTTCTCTAAAACAGCTCCCCCTGTTGAGTAAAATGTGATGCATTAGAGGGAAATGTAATTGATTGTACAACGCAAGGGATTGGGGGATTTTCCGGGGAAAAACCCTTGCTGTCAGGGACGACAGCGTAAACGGACTACCTGTCTCAACTGGAAACACCTGAGTGGGCGTGTTAGAAGAACCTGGTGTTTTAAAAAGGTTAAGTAAAGTAGAATAAAAGATCAGACTGGTCTCCCTGTGGTCTGATTGACGTTGATGGATTTTTAAAAAAATTTTTTATATGAATCGGATCAGAAGTGTTGATTTAAACTTTGGAGCCTTCACTTCTTTCACTCTGTTATATCTACTGATGGTGTAGTTCCTTTATGCAGCCCCACATAACCTTATTTAATTTCCACATATCAAATATATCAAGCAGAATTCAGGAGAGAAGAATATAAAAAAGATTCAAACGACACCTTTTTTTTTTTTTCAGATTTTTCTTTGATATCTCCGCTCAGCCTGAAAAAATAATCCTGAGAGGTTTGAATGTTTCATGAAGATTCTTATCAAAACTAAAACGATGGAAGCAGCCGGTGGAGTTTATCTGATATCAGCGGAAAATAACTTTCATAGGGAAAACGGGATTGAGGAAGTTAGATCGTTTCATTTTTCCCACAAATGAATATTCTCTTGTTGTAGGAATTCAATAAAATTCCACAAAATTAAACTCATGAAGAAAATGCGGACAATATTTGTTTGTTTATTCACTCACTCTGCATTATGGGATTTCTTGTTTTCTAAGGCATATAGAGTGAATATAATGATTTTTTTTTTTATTTCCACAATCAGATATATTTCAGTCGGAGCCATCGACTTCATCATGCGGTAGTAGCCTGTAGCAGTGAGATAGTGGAGGCCGTCAGCTTGGCTGGAGAGGCCAGTCGGGAGTCAAAGAAAAAGACGATGCAATGACAGCCACCGGAGGAGGTGGGGCCTTCACCCAAAAAACTGTATTAGTTAGTATTAGTTGGCTATAAAGCATTGAATAGACCTAGCTTTTCCCTACAGCGAAGGTTAGCAGAGTTCCACAGCGAGGATGATAGAAGTTAGCAGCCAAGGGTGGTAGTTGCCAACACCAATGGTTGGTAAAAGCCACCAGTCAAGGGTGGTCAATGCCAGAAACGGGGCTAGTGGACACCAGGAGCCAAGGCTAGTACAAGCTAACAGCCAAGGATAGTACAGGCTGATAGCTAAAGCTAGTACAGGCTATGAGTCAAGGGTAGTAGAGGCCAGCAGCAAAGGCTAGTAGAAAAAAGAAAGTAGAGGTAGTAGACGCCAGTAGATGCCAGCAGCTATGCTTTGTAAATTTCAACAGCCAAGGTGGGTAGAGGCCATGAGTCAAGGCTAGTCGATGTTAGGAACAGGGTTAGTGGGGGCCAGCTGTTGAGTTAATGGAGATCAGAAGTGAGGGTCGTAGGGGCCAGCAGCAAAATTAATCGACTTGGTAGCGAAGTCAGCCGGGGCCTGCAGCAACGACAGAAGGCAGGAAATGAGGGTAGTCGATTCATAGAAACTGACTAAGTGGACGCCAGCAGCCAAGTTAATTCAAGTCGATGTCAGAACCGGAATTGGTGGAGTCCATCAGTCAAAGGTACTCGATGTCGGAAACGGTGTCAGGGGAGGCCGGGATCTAAGTTAATGGAGGCCAGCAGCAAGAGTATTAGAGGCCAGGAAAGGGACCAGAAGCAGTTTGAACTAGAGAGTGTAGTGTAGGAGGACAGCTACTTGTTGAATGCTTGAATCGTTACTCAGGACACATCATGCCTTGCCTCTATGTGCCTGATTTGAAATTGTCCCCATCTTAAAGATCTTTCTTTGACTCATCTTCAAATATCTGATTGATCATTTAATACGTTTTTGCTAATGCGTGTGTTGCATGAAGGTAGTGATGTCTGGCTCATGTTTTCATGCCTCTAAAAAGTGGAACTTTCTGCCCCTAGATAGTAGAATGTCAAGTTCTCTCTATATTTAAGGAAGTATAAAAAAAATATCCCTTATCTCATCTGCCTTTAAAGTAATTCTCCTTGTATCTGAGCTACAATCGATGCTATTATCTTTTTAAAAATGTTTTACCCCCAGTGTTGAATTTTACACATCTTTTATAAATGCAATGTTTTATTGTAATTTATAGTCTTGTGTAATTCTCGTTTTTTTTTTTGTAGAGGGGCCAAAATTGAGTCGGCTAAATCAAACGCAAACACAAAATTGCATTGAAGTAAAATTTTCCGCCGCGGTTCAGATTGAAGAGTGGATGTGATCAGACTGTAAAGAGCTTTTTTTTTGAGAGATTTGCATATAGCTGGTGCAAAAACTCTTGTTTTCTCCTGCAAAGCTCAGGAATCTTCAGCTGCATCCGTAAAACTTGAGCTCCCGCGCGACTAGCTAGCATCACATTAAAGTAATTAATGAAGGGGATGTTTTAAACCTTAATTACCCGTCCCTGAATATCTGCACCGCAGGTTTGAAAAATCATTACATTTATGAGATTATGCATGTAATTCCATTGCCAGGACTGAGCGTTAATACATAAATAAGCTTAGCTCAGCAGACTGACAAAAGAGGCAGATTAAGGAAGCTGTGGAGGAAGGGAGAATTTATGATCTATAGTTGTGGTCTTAAAAAAAAAGGAGGGGCTTTTGAGGTGAATTTGTTTATGTCGCTCACATATGGTTCAGTCATGACGTGAACTAAATTAGCATTTGTTTGACGGTAATTGAATCTTAAAGCGTGAGGGGAAAGATGTCTTTGATAGAGAGGAGGCGGCCTCTCACTCTGAGGCGCGGCGGCTTCCTTCCCATCCTTTCAAGCCGTTCTGACAGGCTCCATTTTTCATAATTCTGCCGTTTGATTACAACTGCGTCATGATTGATGAAGCCCACTGCCTGACTTTAACGCATCACGCCGGGTCTGGGGTTGGTATGGCAGGTTGACTTAAGGAAGTGGGGGGAATCCATGCAGCTCCGCCGGAGTACTGCGGTGAATGACAATTAAATGCGCTCTGATCGTACTCTTTCAAATGGATTTCTCTTCCATCTCTTGCAGCAGCAGTCCATCGATGAAAAATGTATGTGGACGAGGCGTGCAGTCGACCGTGAGGAGAGACTGAGCAACAAATTGATTTCGACCCGATGCCAAGAATGTTTGACCCTTTTCTCCGTCTCTGCCGCGGCAGATTATCGGAACATTAGCTCGTTATAATGTGCCTTTAGCTTCAAATGTGGGTACATTACGACGTTCTTTATAACATTACGACGTTCTTTATACGACGTAAGGGTACATGCATGGAGGCGCACTCACATCTGGTCTGTTGGCTCCAGAACAAAATTGCAGCGGTGAAAAAGTTCCCAGAAGTATTCAATGGATTGACTTGAGTAAAAATACCCATGCACTACTGGGAAAACACTCCACCCGTCAAGTCAATTTTCTTTTCCATCATAACAGTTAGTTGGTTATTTCAAGTTATTTTCCAAAGAGAGCAGCAATACTTTTTCCTGTTCCTACCAACTGGATCATAATCGCACTTTTACCGGCTTTTGCACATTTTTCCCCATGTGTTATTCTAGATTTCAATAAAATCCCAGGTTCAGGTAACAACCATATATATATATATATAGAGCTCCCCCTACTGGGTATAGGTGGTATTTTTTATGTTTTAGAGATGGTATTTTATATTTATGTATGATGCGCGTACTATGTGATATTGGTTTTAGTGAAATCATTCCGTGTCGCCTTCCTTATACTTCCTGTGAAACTGTAGTTGGATTGCCTTCAGGACAATAAAAGTACATCTTGTCGTATCTCATTTCGCAGCCAGAATTCCTCTCTGGGATCCCTCTTTTGGGTCCGTTTGGTAGTTCACCTTGTCCACTTCCAAAATAAATGGTGTAGAATTACATGAACGTTGTGGTATTTCTATCATTATACACCTGAAGAGTCCATTTTTGCTCTAGATCTTACGTGTTAACGCGATAACTGAAAAAACTGTTTCGTGGATCATTTTTGTACCCATATTAACCATAATACGAGGAAGAACTGATTTGATTTTAGGAAAGGGCAGTTTCCGTATTTCCGCCACTAGGGGGAAAATTTACCTCAAAAGACCATAATAACTCAACCGTTGGACTGATCGAGTCCAAATTTGATGCATATGAGTCGACTCGAGGTGATCTATCTGGTAAAAGTCATATTTTTCCTTTAATAGTTCATATTTTACTCACTAGGGGGAGCTTTTTGTGAAAAACGTATAGAGTTCAATCATGAGTATTGCTCGTACAACACAGGAGATTGGGGGATTTTTGGGGATATACCCATGAGGTCAGGGACAACAGCATGTTTTCCCTCATGGGACTGGTTTGGGCCTGGTTTGGGACTGGTTTGGGACTGGTTTGGGCCTGGTTTGGGACTGGTTTGGGACTGGTTTGGGACTGGTTTGGGACTGGTTGGGGCCTGGTTTGATGCAGTATTTGTGAATTTTTCATGGTGTTTCCAAAAAGGTGAGGATTTAGATATTAGTCTTTCTTTGTGTTTAATCACCCGTGCAGAATGTACCGCAGTGACATAACAGCAGCTATAATAAATAGGATTATTGCATTTAGTCCTACACAAAGTAAAGGTAACGCATTCCTGTTCTACCCACCGGTTATTTTAAGTCAGGCCTATTTTTACCATTTTTTTCCTCCTTATCCCAGAGAGCAGCAGAGGTTTGACAGCCACCGAGGAGGCAGGAAGACGAGACATGGGAATAAATTACTTCATATCTGCGGAGACAAAAAGGTGGGCCTTGAGATACATTTTGAATATGTGCACTATCAAACGTTGGGGAATATTTGTGGATGCACATTTTTCAGCGTCGTAGCTTCAGATGTGAAATGAAATAGATTCCCAAGTTTATGTCTCAGTGGACGGCGTCCAACTGGCCGGGTTTTGATACTCCCAATAATTTCAACGGAAGAAAGCAGGATTTATATTTAGCTTCTGAGAATTTATCATCTGAAGGGCTCCTCGGTATTCTGGGAACATTAAGGCTAGCCGTTAGCGTTAGCGCTTTGATGGAAAGTATAGGACATTACTGCCGCCGACACGAGTCATCAAGCAGCAAATAGGAAAAGCATAGCTGCAGCAAACAGGCGGGTGCGACTCTACGTAACGACTCTACCTGCGCAACTGGACCATTGACTCTATCAGAATCAACAGAACTCCTGCATCCTGGATTGAAAAGTCCAAAAAATACTTTAATGCACATCTGGAAACCGTAGAAGTAGAGAGACCATGATGACGCTTCTCTGTGACTGACTGCACCTTCATAGAGCTCTTTAGGTGTTGGAAGGAGAAATCGTACGCCGGTTCTGGTTCTATAGATCCATGCTGTGTGCAAATGTGTTGGAATCTCGTCAATCTTGGCTTGTACTTCACAAGCGTATGATCCAACACGTCATATTTTTTCAGTTAAGGCAGCGACAAAACTTGTACCTAAATAAAACTGAAAATCCGTCCGACCAGAAGCTCCTCACGTTACCATCAGATGTTCGCCTCCACACTCCTCGTTTTTTCTACTTCACGTCTCATCTCTTGTATTTTTCAAACTCTTTCGGATATCAATAACGACGCCGAGGTCACGTCACGGAGGCCGCACTTTGACCGTGGCTCCTCCCCCCACCAGTGGCAGCTTCCGCCGCCGCTGCAGATTTGAATCTTTTTCATTCCCTTTCCTGCCGAGGAGCAGCATCTCATAAAATATGAATGCAGTTCTTTCTAAATGCTGTGTGATTATTTGAAAAAGCAGCATATTACAAGGCATCATACTCGCAGTAGGTTAAAGAGGTTGCCCCCCCCCCCTTCAACCTTTCCTCTGCAGGCAGGCGTGAAAGTCTTTGGCTGTGCAGCAGAATATCAGTGTCAACAGTGTTCAGTCACCCTGCCGGCGCTTATCAACTTACCCTTTTCCCATTTCTGCCTTATCGAAAATAATTATCTTTATTCTCGGGGCCTCTTGTGCGTGGCCCCGCTGCTTTTTTTCTTTCCCTCTGTAAGCCGTTATCGCATGCTGACTGGCGACGCAGGATTTATGTCATTTACCGCCACCCTAACATGCGACCCAATATGGTTTATTTCTCCATCTCTCCTCGCCCTCCTGATCCTGCCGCTTCCGTTATCCGGCGCCGCCGGCCACTCTAGAGATACGGCGGGACAGCGCAACAGGCCGAGAAGCCGAGGGAGTCGTCTCGGCTTCTCTTCTCGACCTCGTCCTCCAGGATGAAAGGCCCGATGCTGGCGTTTTTTAATTCAACGTGACAGGAAGTCACGTTGTTCCGACGCCATGATGGCTGAAGATGAGCTTCATTAATAACCAGAGTAAGGACACAAGCTGCTTCCAATAAACAGTTTGAAATGCATTGTTTAATTAAGAATTAACAATTAGCTTTATTTGCTAGATAATTATTATATCCCCGAAAAAGGGAAAAATTTATATTATGGGATCGTCGTCGCCATCGACCCTTCAAGTTAGCGGGATAACTCAAAAACCATTTGAAGAAACTTTAAAAAAAAAAAAACGTTTTCTACAAATATAGACTTCATTGCGAGGAAGAACTGGATCATATTTTACTCTAGAGTTCATATTTTACCACCAAAGGAACCTTTTTCATAAAATCTTTTTTTAAAAATCCTCTTTTGGACACAATTTCACACTTAATTTTTATAAATTGAATCAGGAGGACTGTTTGTACAATGCAGGGGATTGGGGTTTTTCGGGTGGGGGGGATATACCCATGCTGTTGGGGATGACTGCAGGGAATGATTTTGGTGCATCTAGTAGTTGATTCTTTTACAAAAACAGATACAGCTGACAAGTTTAAAAACTTGGTTCTGTGTTTTTTCCGTTCATGTCTTTTTAAAGGGACAGTTCAGCCAAAAATGAAGAACTCACATTCTTTGTGTACTTAATCGATATTTTTTTTATACGTAAGACTTCTGCTTAACATGCAGCGACAATAACGTCCATCGTTCCTGATGAAACATTTTTATTCTTCCCTGTGAGCGCTGACGATCGAAGCGATCGGAAGTTCTTCAAGACCGTTCACTTCCCTCAGAGAGGACATTCATTTGCATAATCGCGTTAGCATAGCGCAGGAGAGAAAAATGTAATACTGTGCAGGAACCATCAGTATCAACATCCTGCGGCCATTTCCATTGATTCTTCTTCTCTTATTATGCTGCAGGAGAAAGTCTGAAAATCCATAAATCAAATTCTATCTGATTAGACGGACTCCTCCATGAAAGTTAATTTGTTTCCGATGTAGCTTATTTGATTACCTAACTTTTATTAACATTGATTCAGTTTTTTACAAAACTGGAAAATGACAATAATGAGCCCCTAATTAAACCAAATCATTTGACAATGGAATTATGGGAACTTTCCATCAATGCTAATATTATTACACCGAGAGCATAAAACCGTGATGAGCTGAGATTCTTCGCCCGTATATAATTATGATAATGTTCCGTTTGGACTAATTACTCCAGGGCAGCATGGTGTGTTGATGCGCAAGCGAGACGGTTCGGGGATCCGATCCACTTGGGGTTCATGTTTTCTCCCCGCGCCGGCGAGGGTTTTCTTCCCACCGTCCGAAATTAAAGTTTTTAAACGTAAAATATGAAAACTTTGATGAGGACATAATTCATAAAAAACATACATCATCAAAGCATTAACATGCCTAAAAAAACATTTATTATGAATTGGAATCTACTTAGTCCTAAAATTCCTTTATTGCTTGTGGCAGATATTTATCATCATCATCATCATCATCATCGCCGGCGCCGCTGCGTCAGCCGCAGATCCTTTGTGTTAAAGCGATTACTCAAAAGTATTACATGGATCCTTTTCATATTTTTATACCCTCTTAGATCATAGTGTGAGCTATAACTGCATTGATTTTGGGAAAGGTTGGTTGAATATTTCCGTCACTAGGGGGCGCTTTATATCCAAACATTTTCCAGCTATAATTACTCAACCGTTGGTCCAATTTAGTCCAAATTTGCTGCACATAAATCGACTCAATGAGATACATCTTGTATATATTATACTTTACTCACTAAGGGGACTCACGTTTCCGGCTAAACTGGTAATTCTTGTGAATACGTAACGTTTGCAGCCTTAAATGTGGACTAGAGACTTCCCAACTTACCAGAACCTGTCGATGAAGAGAAGCCAGGAGTTGGGCCGTCCAGGTTCCCTCCCATCCTCTTCTACCCATGCTCCTTTGCAACCTCAACGGCCATCACTGCAGGTTCATCGCACACAGGACCGCGGCTCGTGAAGAAACTCTTTAGGTATCAAACACCTAAAGGAGGATGAGCACCTGACCCCTGCTAGCTAGCGAGCTAACAGCTAGCTCATGAGCTAAGGTAGAGGGGTGGAGTTCCCGTCAGTAAGGTTATGTATAAATGTATATATATATATATACATCCACACACACATATATAAACATACATACATACACATACAATTACATACATATATGCACATATATATATATTCATGTATACACATAAATATAAACTTAATGCAAAATTAAGGAATAAAAATACACATGGAAATGAAAAGACAGGAATAAGGTGTATGCAGATATAAAGAATAAGGAATCTAATCTCCATAATTGTATATATAGATATAAATATGAATTGAAATAGTCCAGTTAGAGTCAGAGTCAAAAGTCACGGGATTTCTGACGGGCCTCCCATGCGGGAAACCGGTCTATCGGTCTATTTTAACCCTCAGTCGGTCAGCTGGCCTTTCAAATATCCAAATAATTCATTATAAACACAAAAAAAAAATGAAATTTTCACAATATATCCCTTAAAAAAAACAAACAGTTGCTCCGGATTCGACTTCAACGACGACCAGGATCTTGGTGAATAAGAATCAACACAAACATCCGAGTCAACAAAGAGAAAGTCTCCATCCTCCGACCACCAGAGGAGATCTCACAGAGTCACATGACACAGAAGCGTTTGGGTTTTTTTCCCCCGCCTCCTGTAGTTATAACCCAGCCGACGAACAGCTCCCTTTTTTTTCTCCACGCCTGACAGAAACCTGTCCTGGAAGCAAACTGCTCCTGTTGTCAAATTGGGAGTGCAGTTTATGGCTGGATAATGCAGCCATCACTCATCCTGTCGCGGACGATCACCTGTTTCACATCAGCTCTGAGTCGGACACACTGAGGGCAAAAAAAAAACACAAATAAAAAACGAGCAGTCAGCTTTTTCTGCACCTTTTCCAATCCTAGTCTATTTAGTTTAAGATCAGGAACGTCACAGCTCTTCCCTAGCCGCTCTCTCTCTTTTTTTTTTGTGTTTGTATTTCTCCGCCTACGGTAACAGTATTACGGCCCGGTTGACTCGCTCCGGTTCTGACCTATACTGAAATGCCATTTGGCAGAGAGGGAGCAGCCTTGTATCCTTAAATCAACGGTGAGGCCGGAGACTCTGCTGTAGCCATCCGTTGCTGGATGCTCATAAATAATGTGTGACAAAAGGCCCGCTCGCTCGACCTTTGGACAAAGAGAAACCCGACCAAAACAAACGACTCCCCTTGACACAAGGACGGAATCTAATCTGGTGCAGAGAGGCCTAGACTGGGCTTTTCCATTTCAGAGTCTTCCAGGGGAACGGATTCCAGCGGAGGACCGGCACACAGAGCTGGGAAGGAAATCAATAGCAAAGGCTTTAACAGGATGAATCTAATTGGGCTCGGAGTCTGGAGCCCGTGTGGGCTTCGGGAAGTTCTGTGCATACCAACAGGAAGGTTCTGGCCGCTGGACGAGGCTCATCGATTTTGCTGCTTTTATTATGTATTCAGTCTCTGATTTGCATTCTGGAGATTCCTGCAAGATGAAGCAACAGCAGAGGTGGGCAGGTATCTCCCCCCGAAAAAGACCCCGATCTCCTGCGTCATAGGACATAAGCAGGTATGACATTTGAAAATTATTTATAAACATATAATCCCAATGTGAGTATCCAAAACTCAAAGGTCATCAAATCCAAACATAACGCAAAACGATTTTTTGCGTTATGTTTGGAAAACTTTTCTTTTTTTGCTTGAATACTATGAGAATATATAATAAAAATATGATATGATCTCTCTGAGTTGATTCACCAGCACCAAATTTGGACTAAATCGGATGAACGGTTTGGTAACTATGACATGACTATGACTATGCCCAGAAAAAGCTCCCCCTAACCCACCTTTCCCAAAATCAATACAGTTCTTCCACGCACTAAGGTCAAAGTGGTTATAAAATTTGAAAATGATCCATGCATTATTTTTTAAGTTATGAGGTTTTCAAAGATAACAAGTCTTTAAAAATCCGACTCTTCAGGGATGAAATGAAAGAACTAAATTAACAAATCAAAGTAAACTGGGCTGAATGGACACCTGCTTGTAGACGATCACCACAGATGATGCTCCACCAGCAGATGTGAGGGTGAGACGGCAGAAAAGAGGCCATTTGTTTTGACACACTTAACAGTCTGAGAGTCGCTCGCTGCTCGAGAGCAAAGTCGCACCAAAGGGATGCGAAGCAGAACAGAGGAGACTTTAAATAGCTTTTATAGATACGCCTGAACGTGTGAGCGCATTTGCTGAGTCATGAGTCGCCTCGACTGACCGTTCTGTCTCTCTCATGGCCGAGGGGTCAAAGTAAAACGACCTCAGCATGAAGACAGCCATGCTCTTATTCTGACATTTCCTGTACATCCATCAAGACAGATAGATATCTATATATACACATATATAGATATATATATATATGTGTGTGTATGCATATGTAGGTACATATTATTACATTGTAAATATATATCTATATCTATATATAAATATATATATATAATTATTATACATTTTTAGATTTATATACATTTTTAGATTTATATACATTATATTATATGTTTATTATATATGATATATTATATTATATACATATATGTATATATACAATATTAAATACTCCCTATTTCAGGAGTTTAATTGTAAAATGCAGGGGATTGGGGGTATTTTGGGGGGGATATGCCAGGCCTAGCCGTCACCTGTCTGCTGAGGTGATTAATCAGAAATGCATATTTGTTTCAGTGATTTTGGACACAGTGGAAAAAGAAAACTGTATTCATGAATGTGTAATTAACCACGCAGGAAACCGCGGTGACGGTGACGACTGACACACGACAGCAGATGCTTAAAGACGAGATGACATGATGGAAATAAATACTCCTGCAAATAAATCATTTAGCTCACCGCCAACGTTAGACATTCAAGCATAAAAGCCATTTGTCGTTAATTAGTTCCTGCTGTGGTGTTGTTCATGTAAACCCGCACTTCCCGTCCAATTATCATGGGCATGAAAATAAACTCAAGACAAACACAGAGAACTCTATAATCTCAGGATGGAGAATAAAGTATAGAGTTATGTATCCAGGTGCGTCACAGGAGGGGAGTGATGACAGGAAGCTAGAAATGAAACTGGATTAACGTGTATATGTGTGTGTATGTGAGTATGTTTATGTATGTGTGTGTGTGTGTGTGTACGTGTGTGTATGTGTGTCTGTGTGTATGTGAGTATGTTTATGTATGTGTGTGTGTGTGTGTGTATGTGTGTATGTGTATGTGAGTATGTTTATGTATGTGTTTGTGTGTGTGTACGTGTGTCTGTGTGTATGTGAGTGTGTTTGTGTATGTGTGTGTGTGTATGTGTGTGTATGTGTGTCTGTGTGTATGTGAGTGTGTTTGTGTATGTGTGTGTGTATGTGTGTGTGTGTTTGTGTATGTGTGTGTATGTGTGTGTGTGTGTATGTGAGTGTGTTTGTGTACGTGTGTGTGTATGTATGTGTGTGTGTGTGTGTGTGTGTATGTGTGTGTGTGTGTGTATGTGTGTGTGTGTGTATGTGAGTGTGTGTGTATGTGTTTACGCGTTGGTGTGTGTGTTTGTGTGTGTATGTGGATGTGTGAGTGTTAGCGTGTGTATGTGTGAGTGTAAGTGAGTGTGTGTGTGTGTATGTGTTTACGCGTTGGTGTGTGTGTTTGTGTGTATGTGTGTACCTGAGTATGAATGTGTTTATGTGTGTGTATGTGAGTATGTTTATGTATGTGTGTGTGTGTGTGTCTGTGTGTATGTGAGTGTGTTTGTGTATGTGTGTGTGTATGTGTGTGTGTATGTGTGTGTGTGAGTGTGAATGTGTGTATGTGTGAGTGTGAATGTGTGTATGTGTGAGTGTGTGTGTGTGTGTATGCGTGTGTATGAGTGTATGTATGTATGTGTGTAAGTGAGTGTGTGTGTATGTGTTTACGCGTTGGTGTGTGTGTATGTGTGTACCTGAGTATGAATGTGTTTATGTGTGAGTGTGTGTTTACACGTTGGTGTGTGTGTTTGTGTGTGTATGTGGATGTGTGAGTGTGAGCGTGTGTATGTGTGAGTGAAAGTGAGTGTGTGTGTGTGGGAGTGTGAGTTTGTGTGTGAGTATGGGAGAGAGTGTGTGTGTGAGTGTGTGTGAGTGTTTGTATATGTGTGATAAATCTGTCTTGGGTATCAGATACTGAATATCATACTCCCCATTGGTGTCTGGACCCTGGTGGCGGTGGTGGCTGATGACTCTGATAAGACTCTTTAAATGATGAAGATGAAAACATCAGGAGATGGAAGAGAGAGAGGTACAGAGAGAATCATTTAGTAAAACAGTAATAAAAATGGTGGATCAACAACGAAGATTAGTTAGAGGAGCTGCTAAGAATAGTTGATATCCACGATGAAGATGTTTCCTCTAATCCATCATATTCACCAAATATTAACGTAATCGGACCAACAGTTAGGAGGTTATGTTCGAAATTTTTAATTTTAAGATAAAGCTCCCCCTAGTGTCGGAAATATATAACCGAGTTTTCCATAAATCAATCCAGTTCTTCCTTGCACTAAGGTCTATGTAGGTGTATTATTTGAAATTGAGCCGTTAAATCGTTTTTTAATCATGTCAGGGAAAACTAGATTTTCCATGAAATAGCTCCCCCTAGTGAGTAAAATATGAAGTACTACAGTAAAATATAAAATATACAACATAAATTCAGAAAAAAAAACAAACGGATGTACAATTTTAAAAATGTTACCTGTAATAGCGGCGTCAGCGGCGGCGGACGCGGACGGCGATGGCGATACTATAATACTCCCGACTTTACGGCGTATAAATACTCAGTATTGTCGTTAAATATGACGTACAGAGAAGCGTCACGCTTTAGATCTATGCGCTCTGACCACCGGTCCATCAATAGATTTCCAATCAGCGCCACATTTTTATGCACACCCTCAACCCGCAAACAAGCATCCTGATGAATGACTCGTCAATAATCATTCGCCGCCGTAATTAATCAGCCGTTTTACGACGCTAAATGATATTGCTTTAATTACGGCAAAATAGATCAATGCTCATAAAAGACAAATTACCCCGACACGAGAGCCGTGTTTTAATCCGACAGAGTAAAAAGTCCCGCGTGTTCTGGCAGCAGCTGGAGCCTGCCGGCTGCTAATCGCCGTTAGCGCACGCGTCCTATTAGCCGCTATTCACCGATACCCAAAAGAGACGTTTAAACGGCGACTTGAATAGAGCGTGTAATCATCAAAAGACTCGCCAGCGGAACGTTGTACTGGCGCGGGGGGTTGCTTTGGCGTCGAAGGGTTTGCGGCTCATGACTTGTTGTAAGAGAACCCCAGGCAGCAAATGAGAAAACAGAGAGGGGCTTAAGGAAAATTGTCCACTAGAGTGGGTGCTGGGGGGGATTCTAGCCGCCATTATTGATCGGAACCCTAGAGAGCGTGTTTTGGTGCTATTGGCGGTTGGAATCGATCACACGTGCAGTTAGCTGAAAATTGCCGTCTGCAAAACTGTATTTTTGTGAGAAAAGCTCCTCCTGGTGGGTAAATGATGTACTGCCAGAGGGAGAACATCATTTAATAAATGGATCTACGTGGGTCGAATCACGTGCAACGAATTTCAACTAAATCGGAACCACGGTTGAGAAATGAAGGCCCCAAAAAAGGTTTGGATATAAAGCTCCCCCTAGTGTCAAAAATATATAGAACTGACCTTCCCCAACATCAGTCCAGTTCTTAATCACACTCAGATCTAGGGGGGTAAAAAGTTTGATGATGATCCATGAAGGAGTTTTTCGAGTTATCGTGTAAAAAACACGTAAGATCTACTGAGTCCGCGACTTTTTCAGGGATAAAACTGTTTTGGATTATTGCCCCCCTCAGAGACCACGATATCGAAACGGTATTTTACGTCAAACTGCTCCTCCACTCATTCCTCCACTCCTCCACCGCCACGATGTCTGGTTCAAGACCTTCGCCATTTGCATCTTCCTCCAGAGTGTTCGTCATTGAGCTCTTCGGAGGGACTTTTTGATGTTTTAGACTCATTAAAAGTCACGTAACACCTGAAATAAAGTGGAAATGTAATAAAGTATAATACAATCTGCTGCAGATGATCAATCCCAGCAGTTGTGACTGTTTCCTGTTTCCACCAGTGGGACTTCCTGCTGAGGACGCATGCCTTCGCTGAGCCCGCCCTCTGCTTTACGCCACATGACGCGGTGACTTCAGCACGCATAATAACGACTTTCCCTTTTTTCTCCCCACAGATGACAAGTCACTTCATAACCTGCCATGTGGAATAAACCACATGTCACGCCAACAAGACGCTCGCATCCCCCGCCGAACGCCACCAGTGGAGTATGAAATAAAACGTCAGCTCCTCACAGTGCCTCGTTTCAACTAGGCCGCCGTCGCCACCCATTTGCAATTTGTTTTTCTGTTTCAAAAGGTAAAGAAAAAAAAAAAAAGGCAAAGAGGAATTTGTTGGCCTATTAGAATGCAAATGTGCTCCCTGGCGGAGATTTTGCACGCCATTATTGGTATCCATCACGGAGCGAGGGGGGGGTGAACGAGTCAGTGCTGTGACTCATTCAGAGAAACATGACATTTAGGAGATAATCAGTCAGGTTTTTTTTTCTACTTGTTGTTAAATTTCTCCTTTGGATGGAAGCCTCTCAAGCTATTTAGAGGCTTCGTCCTGTCCTCTGGCAAGGCTTCGCTGACGCAAGGAGAGTAAAAAACAAAGAGCTGAGTACGAGGATGTGGTAAGAATCCAGAGTAGTTCAAATGTAAACTGTAAAGATCCTCTGGTGTCGCGTTTGATGTCGCCGAAAAGACGGGATGTGATGGAAACATCGTCGCCGCCGCCGCAGGCCCTTCGTATTAATGCGATAACCCGAAAATCACTTTTTTGGACCATTTTTGAATATGATTCCCACGAGGATATTAGTGTGAGGAAGAGCTGGATAGATGTCGGGAATGGTGAGTTACACATTTTCGACACTAGAGGGAGATTTTTATCTCCCATCTCATCTTTCAGGCAGGATTTTGCAACCGTCTGTCTGATTTAGTCCAAATTAAATGAATATGAATCAACTTCACAAAAACTATTTTGTATATATATATATACATATATATATTTGTATGTATATATATATATATATATATATATATATATATACATATAAGGGGGTGCTTTTTAATGAATTTAATTTGAATTTTTCGGGCATAACTCAAAAAAGGTTACATGGATCACTTTCAAATAATAAAAAACATCTGGACCTTAGTGTGAGGAAGAGCTGGATTAATTTTGGAAAAGACCAGTTTTATATTTCTGACACTAGGGGGAGCTTTATCTCCAAAAGTTGGCCTTCATTTTTTTAACCCTGGGTCGAATTTAGTCCAAATTTGGTGAATATGAATTGAGGAGTTACGTCTTGTATATATTATATTTTACTCCCTAGGAGGTGGTCATTTATTAATAGTTCAATCAGGGGGATCGCTTGTACAACACCTGGGATTGTTTGTTTTTTCAGGGACATACCCTTGTTGTCAGTGACGACAGCAAAAGCGTGGTTGTTGTTAAATTTTTCCTTCGGATGGAAGCCATTTGGAGGCGCTGGGAGCTGCAGGCCTCGTCTTCGTCAGCGGAATATGAACATGTGATAAAAAATCCATATCAAAGTGCCTCAAATTTCCAAAGTACAGATCCAGCGGCGTGACTATTTCTCAACTATCCAATCACATTAGCTCAAAAATAATCACCTAATCTATAAAGCACTTATTCGAGTACAAAATGAAGAGGAGGAGGAGGAGGAGGAGGATGGAGACGATGCAGGGTGGAGGTTCTGTGGCCAGCTGTCATTTCTACTCGATGTGCTCATGGGATTTATTTATTTATTTATTTTTTGGCTTAGCAGTAGATGGTGTGGTAAATTTAGTTTATCACTGTGTCAAATATATTTCCGAGATGATTTTCTGGTGCGACTCGTTCTCCCCTCACAGAACGTAGAGGGGCTCGGCACGCCCCCCTCGCTCTCTGAACAGCGTACCCAGACAGTTTGTGCTGCATAATTTAACTCCATCAGTGAAGAAAGCGGCGAGCTACAGGAGAAGAAAGGCGTGAAGAATCTGGTCTCCTGTGTTCTTGGTGCCACTTTTCAAACTGAAGCTGGGCGGTAAAAGAACATTATCCATCAATGGCGGACGTGCTTGAAGGTAAATTAAGGCATGGGAAGACGTTAAAAGAACCGCCGGCGGTTCGCCACCATTCTATTCAGGTAGTTTCCATGTTTCCCGCACACAGAAAGCAGAGACTGGAGCTAAATGTTAAAGTTCTGGGAGAGGTACCTGTGCTGGAAGATATCGTCAAGCGTAGCAGACGGCCCACCTGAGACTCAAAATAGGCTGATTTAACATTCCAACACCTCTGGCTTCATTTTGGACCTTCAGAACTCATTTAAGACTACAATAAAACCGCTGTTTGAAAGAAGATCACGGTTGTTGGACCAGAGAGGCGGTCATTTCACAGCCGGGCGGCAGGTTCTGCCACAATAGTAGCAGCTCAGTCGATGATGTGCTTGTTCTTGTAGGACCTCAGGGACAAGGAGGAGAATATGAGCCTCCAATATGATCAGAAGGTTGGGTGGAGAAGCAGAAGGCTCACGCCATTTTGCAGATTGGATTCAAATCCTGTAATTATGCAAAGGATTATGCATTCTGGTCATGTCTAAGATCGGTCCTCACCTTTTCTACACATAGGGAAAAGGTGAAGACCCAACTCGTGAAACAGTTGAGGTCTGTACAGTCCACCAGAGGGACTGAAGAGACCCTCGACTCCACAAGTCGATACATGTGCACCAAATCTGGATTAAATCGGACAAACAGATACAATTTTATGTCCGAAAATCTTTTTTTTTTGTTGTAAAACAGCTCCCTCTAGTGAGTAGAATATAAACCATTAGAGTAAAATATGGTAAATTATCCTCTTTAGTTGAATTATATGAATCTAATTTGGTCTGAATGGGAACAATGATTTTGAAATGATGGCCAGAAAAACTGCAATTATGTAAAAACATCTCCCTCTAGTGGGGGAATGTTGAACTATTAGAGTAAAATATGATAAATGCAGGATAGATCTCCTCCATATTTATATCCCCAACCTTTTCCAGCGTCTAAATAAGAGTTTTGAGAATCATTGGAAGATCGCCGTGCTTCACGTGTTGTTGTTTTTTACACGTGTGTGTGTGTGTGTGTGTGTGTGACCCTTAAGCAGGACTGTGTGACCTGTGAATGGCGGGCACCAGTCGATCGGTGCAGAACTCTAATGGCGCCGCTAATTAAAGTGGGCTCGATCTTCCTCAGCCAGCGTTAGGCGTGCGTCTAAAAGGCCACGGTTGGAGCTGGAGTTGAAGCCCAGTTAATGAGGGTTCCGCTCGGGTGGCTGCCGCGCGCTGTTGTTTCCCCGGTTTTCCGTGCGGCATCACCTCCTTTTTTCTCCCCCCGCTGACCTCGGCTCATTACCGCGGATGAGAGGAGGTGACAGTGGCGCCGCGGCCCCTGTGGTCCAATTCATTACCCTGAATCCCGCGCGGCGCCTCCCCCAGCAAAACGCCGCTTCTCGCGGACTCAAGGTGACAGCGAGGGGTGGAGAAAGGAGAGGAGGAGTGATATAAAAATGAGGGGGAGACGGAGAGAGGGAAGGAACGAGGAGGAGGCGCAACCTCGGCTGATTAGGAGAACGCCCTTCATTTGTGAACCGCTGGTGGGAGTCGACTGAGGACATCAACAAACTTGCAGGTTAAACACTTTGATATGAGCGTCAGCCGATGATGCAAAATACCCATCATGCACTTCTTCAACTTAAAAAAAAGGCCCTGCAGGTTTCAATCAGTCTCATGTGGAAGTGTAATTAAACCCGTGTCTCGATATGCGGCGGCGCCGCCCCACATCATCTCTCAGCAGCGTTAAATTAGCTTTCGGAAGTGTCATGTCAGAGTTATTGGACTCATCCTTAGCAGGGACCCCCCCCCTCCTCCTCAGCCTGTCAGCTTCCATATCGCTGCTGCGTTGTGAGTAGAAGCCTCTCACCCTCACGGAGGATCAAGGGGATCCCTGTTCCCCCTGGCATCTTGTCGCCTGCACCCCATCGCATCACTTCCTCCCTCTGGTTTCCTCCGAGCCGTTTCTTTTTTTTTTTTAAAGTAAGCATCGTCTCTGCTGTCATACAGAACAGGATGTGACGCATTTTCTGGTGGATGCTAGTTCGCTGTGACACCATGAAGGTACATTGTGTGAAATTTTGCTTTTGTTAGTGTCTAATCCGCCCGTATGAGAGTGTATCCCTTGAAAAGTCACCAATCCCCTGCGTTGTGCGATCAATCCCCCTGACTGAACTCCTCAGAAATGAAAATATGAAGTTCCCCGAATGAGTAAAAATACAAACTACTAGAGGAAAACATAATACATATACAAGATAAATCTCGAGGCTCCCGAAACCCTTTCGAATATAAAGTTCCGTCTAGCGTCAATATCTTAAAACCAATCTTTCCCCAAATCATTACAATTCTTCCTCAAACTAATGTCTATGTGGGCATAAAATATTAAAATTATCCATGGAAACGTTTTTGAGTTCTGTCCGTAAAGTGATATTTCTTATTCCCAGAAAAAAAAACTCCCCCTATTGAGCAAAATATGAGCTACTATATCTAAAATATAAAATATAGGATATAGAATACGGCCAAAAGAGGCTCCGCCCAGTCTGGTTTAAAGTTGAATGGTGGTAAATCTTTACATACATATAAGCTAAATCTACTTATCAGTCAGAATAATGCTTCTAATTCAGCCTAAGGTACTTGCTCTCGAGGAATTTTCCCATTAATTCTCCCAAAAGTTTATATTTTCATGATAAAATAAGATAAGATAAGATATTGAATCAAAATTAGAATTAGCTACTATTTCTTGATTTAGGCTCCTTTCTTGGAGCTGCTATGATGATATACTAACTTAGATGTTACGATCTTTGTTTGCCTTTTAGAATATACAAGACAGCATTTCCTCAGTTTTTAAAGTTTTAAACTTCCATTATTTGGTTGTTTTTGGCGTGAGGGGAAAAATGTATTTATCGTATCTCCTGCTCGAAATGTTTTTTTACTTTCTTTGAACCTTGGAGCCGCTGCTGTGCAGCCGGAAGAATGAGTTTAGAATATTTCCTTTCCTTTCTTTCTTTCCCGGTCTACCTTATGTTTTATCCCGCCTTTTTTCTTTTCTTTTTTTTTTGTCACGCCTGTAAACACCCTCTTGATCGCTTCTGACGGAGAAGGCAGCGGGGGTACAGGGGGGTGAAGGCGGCAGGAGGCGGCGGGGAATTCTAAACAAGACTTCCTCTCCGGGTCTCGCTATAACGGCGAGGCGGAATGTTCCGGCAGAACCTGTGGGAAAAAAAGAAGTCAGTTTAATGGACTGCTTTCTCTTTGCTCTAATGGGCAAATAATGATCATCTAATTTAGCTCCCGGGTCAACGAGAACAACACAGTCCTGGCTTTTCGGCAGCGTTGTGTTATCAGCGGTGATTTTTTTTTTTCAGCACCTCTCCGCTTCCTTTTTTATTTCTCTCTGAGGATTTACGTGCCATGTGGTATCGTCGTCGGCGATGAGGAGGAGGAAGGTGGAATGGTCGGGGGTATCAAAGCTGCCTGTCCTGCACTTGATCAAGGGAGAAATCCTGCAGGTGGTTGGCCGCTTCTATCAGGGAATAACACGGCCAGAGGCGAGGGAGGAGGAGGAGGAGGGGGGGGGGGGGGGGGGGGATGGTCACTTCTGGGCGGAGCCCTGTCCGATATGTGGATTTTTTTCTTTCTTTTTTTTCGGGCTCGGTTTGAGTAATGGTATTATTAATGCATGGAGAGAAGAAGAA
>VRLP01004670.1:0-45807 GCA_009660295.1 Lophius piscatorius
TCTACCCACTCATACCGCCTCCTCCTTCCCCGGACTAAGCTCAGCACCATGGGTGATCGGGCCTTCTGTTCTGCTGACCCTCGTCTGTGGAATGCCCTCCCTGACCATCTGAGGGCTCCACAGACGACTGACACATTTAAAAAAGGACTTAAAACTTCCCCTTTTAGCAGAACCTATAACTTTAATTAACATTGCTACTTTTTGGTCAGGCTTTTATATAGTTATTATTTTATTTTATTTTTATTGATGCTTTTATCTGCTTTTACTTTGTAGCACTTTGAGATTTGATCCAAATGTAAAGTGCATTATAAATTAAATGTATTATTAATATTATTATTAAATGTATTATTATTATTATGAACGACATCAATGTCTGATATAACGTAAACATTGAAGACATCAATGTCTCATGTTACGTTAACATCAAAGACATCAACCTATGATGTAACGGTGACATCAAAGGCATGATATCTGATGTAACAGACATAAATGCTTTATATGATGTAGAACATCAAAGACATCAATGTCTGTTGTAACACAGAAGTCTAAGACATCGATGTAAGGTATCGTATAGATGCAATGCATGGAAAAGGTTTCAAACTAAAGACATACTTTTATGTCCAGTCACAATGGTCCTGTCAGGAAATCAATATGGACTGATTCTACTCTGTGTGATGTCTGTTTCCAGTTTCGGGTCAGCCCTGCTTGAAATGATCCAACCCACAGGTCCCACACTAAGGTGTCACTACTACATCACCTGACCTGTCCTCTGCGCCTCTAAACTAGTGTCCAACAAGGACCTCGCCGTCTCTCTACCGCCACACTGACTCGGTTATTGACCTGCTGCCTGGAACTCCACTTCCCACAAGTCACCACTATAATCTTTTGTTTCCGGGGAGAGAAGCCGTGGAGAAGGACATTCAAGACTCTGTTGCAGGTTTAACCAGACGTGTTTCCTCTTTTGTCGGTGCTGGTTTCTTTTTGAGGCTAAAAAAGAAGGAAGCCTCTCTGCCCTTGAATGGGTTATAGACGTGTGAAGAACATAATTGTCCAATAATAACCCCCAGCCCTACCTGCTTCTGGGCCCAGCAAGGTACCACTATCCTCTCCGGGTCGGTATCAGGAATCCTGATCATTGGTGAGGATACGAGGAGGGGGTGAGTGGAAGGCCTTCATCATGCCTCCGGGACATTTGGATGATCTGGAAATGCCTTTTGCTCCGACAAATGTTCCCGCTCTTGTCCAGACTTTAGTTAACAACCTGTAACTTTGTCTGGACAAAAGTTACACGTGTGACACTTAGGTGTTACGTGTTACGTGTTACGTGTTACGTGTGACCCTGAATCATATTGTTTTAGTATAGCTGGATGGTATTTAGATTTTTTTTTTCTCAGCGGCACGAGGAGCCTGTGAGTCATGTTCGTCACTCAGTGCTTTAAGTGGAAAAGAAAAAGTGCTGGTTCTCGCCCCCATATTTAGCTGTTGGCGGGCGCATCGGTTGGCCGTTAGCAGCCAATCATTCAGTAATACAAACTGTATTTACTGAATGATTTGCTGCTGTATGTGAATAGATCGTCGAAGAAATGCTGATTCATTTGTTCACCAAACTACTATCAGTGTCTCAAACAAATGAAGAAACCTCTGCATCACCGCACTCAATGTCCAGTCGGGGTATAGACACTTTATAATGTGGCTTCAGAGAACAAGGTGACTTGACTCACAGTGGACAAGAAGACACGTTGTTGTCTCGTGCATTCAGACGGGCGCTCTAGATTCCCTGTGGACAGAGACAGAGACAGAGACAGACAGAGATAGAGACAGACAGAGACAGACAGAGATAGAGACAGACAGACACAGACAGAGACAGACAGACAGAGACAGACAGAGACAGCAACAGACAGAGACAGAGACAGACAGACAGAGACAGAGACAGACAGAGATAGAGACAGACAGAGATAGAGACAGACAGAGACAGAGACAGAGAAAGAGACAGAGACAGACAGACAGAGACAGAGACAGACAGACAGAGACAGACAGACAGAGACAGACAGAGACAGAGAGAGAGACAAAGACAGAGACAGACATGGACAGTAGAGGCAATCAGAAAGAAAATTAGCAGAGATATGCAGTTGGCACTAAATTAATTGAGAGTATACTGCTGTGTTGGATTAACTTAATTGTCTATTCTAACAAAACAGATACATATAAATAGATAATAATGAATTATTATTTTATATCTGATTCTAACAGATAGACATAAATAGATAATAATGAATTATTATTTTATATCTGATTCTAACAGATAGACATAAATAGATAATAGTGAATTATTATTTTATATCTGATTCTAACAGATAGACATAAATAGATAATAATGAATTATTATTTTATATCTGATTCTAACAGATACATATAAATAGATAATAATGAATTATTATTTTATATCTGATTCTAACAGATAGACATAAATAGATAATAATGAATTATTATTTTATATCTGATTCTAAAAGATAGATATAAATAGATAATAGTGAATTATTATTTTATACCTGATTAAATATTTCATGGTCGCACTCGTTTAGCAAGACTTTTTTGGGAGGACCAGCTCATGATATTCATGATGAATGAGATGTTCAGATATGTTTGTCAGGTTTTTGGACTGAGGCGTCTCACAGCTCACATCTGGTCTTTGACAGGCGGCGGCGGAAAGAGAGAAAGAGAGATGGAGGCAGAAAAGGAGTTAACAATGAATGTGCAGAGAACACGGAGGAAATCACTTTACATGGTAACTATATTCAGCACCACCTTTTTGTACCTTAGAATAGCAAAGTTGACACAAACAAAACACAAAATTATAAATAGAAATATTCATAGTCATATTAAATCTTATTCTGAAAACAATTATTCTGTATGCACCTCGTATCGTCGGACAATTGCGACTATATCCGTCAGAAAAAATATGTCAGCCTTCTTAAAAAGGGATCCAGCAGATGTTGGGGTCCGCTGGGCTTGAACGTTTCGGAGCAACACATCCCGTCTTCCCTTCTCCTTCCAACAAAATCCAGTTCGAAATTGGACTAAACTAATGATCCAGTTGTTCTGTGAGCAGAGACCGTTCTCGATCCTTCGACCAACAGTCCTCAACAGTCTCGCCGTTCATCTTAAACGAGGTTATTGGTGAACGTCGCATTTGGTTAAAGTATTGGTAGCATCAACCGCTGCCACAGCAACGGGCTCTTTGCTGCTAGCAGAGGCGCTAAAGTTAGCATGCCGCTCCCAACCTGCATTTTCTGGCTCTGTAGTATTTGACCGTTGGGACGCTGAGTCGTCATCCCTCTCCGCTCCGCTTCGCGTTCCCGTTGTGCCCTTCTGGATCCGGGCAAAACATTACTGTTGTGTTCAAACTTGTCTCCTTCTCCCGTTTATCCAACGTTGTTTTGACTGTAGGGTAACAGGGTTTAACCGGAAGGTTATGGCCTTGAGGAGCCTGATCCTGGACCCCTCTCAGACTCATCCTGGACTCCCAGATGGTTAGAGATTCCCATCAGGCCCACATGAGGCATGGGCCTGATGGGAATCCTGGTGATTCTTCTGGAGGAACGTCTGTCTGGTCCCTCAAGGCGGCTCTGATCTAGAAAGCACTCCAAGAGCACAAACCTCCTCCAAGGCCCAACATCACCTAAGTAGACTACTCTCTGGACCTGACCTCAACTTCAATGCTTCCTCTGTCCTTCCTTAACTCCTCCCTCACTCCCTTCAATAGTCCCTCCCTTCTCTCCCTGTCTTCCATCCTTCTTTATTCCCTCTTCCTCTCTCTTTTTTTCCTTCTTTCCTCTCTGCCTTTTTCCTTTCTTCGTTCTCTCCTTCCCTCCATCTCTTCGTTCCTTCCCTTGCCTCTGTTTTTCTTCCTTCCACCTTCTCCCTTTCTTTTCTTTCCCCCCCTCTGTCGTTCCTCCCCTCATCCCTCCCTTCTTTACCCTATTTCTTTCCTTCAGTACGTCCTTCTGTCATTCCTTTCATCCTTTTGTTCCTGCTTTCCCTCGCTCCTTCCATCCCCTTCTGTCCGTACCTCAATAATTCTGACTCTATTTCTATTTCATCCCCTCTTTTTTCCCTTCCTCACATTTGTCCTTCCTTCCTGTCTTTTCCCTTCTTTTCTTTCTTCCTTCCTGTCTTTTCCCTTCTTTTCTTTCTTCCTTCCTCCCCATCTTCTCTTCTTTCTCTCCTATCCTTCTTTCAATACATCCTTTGGGGTTTCTCTTTCCTTCTCACCTTCTTCCTTCTTTAGTATGTCTTCACCTCTCTTTTTTTCTTCCTCCTTTTTATTTCTTTTGAGCCATTGAGAGGTGGATTGATGACCTGACCTTCTCTTTCATTAGGATTCATGTTTCCCTGAGTGATGGCGAGTCGTTCTGGTCGTGAAGAAGCAGATCAACTCCACAACATTCCACTGCCAGCTCCATGTTTGACCGTAGGTCAGATGTTCTTCTAGTGGAATGCTGTGTTTGGTTTACAGCAGATAAAACGGGATTCTCTTCAAACAGTTCAACTTTCCACTCATCAGCCCAGAGAAGATTTTCCCAGAAGCTCTGAGGATCATCAAGGTGACTTGTGGGTAAATTCAGACCAGCCTTCATGTTCTTCGGGTTCACCGGAGGCTTTCCCTTTGCAACTCTCCCATGATGCTTTGGAATATTGGAATCATGACTTCTGACTTTAATGAGGCGAGAGAGGCCTGCAGGTCCTTTGATGTTTTCTTTGGATCTTTTGTGACTTCCTGAGTGAGTCTTCACCGTTCTGTTGGAGGAATTCTGGAAGGTGGTCTGCTTCAGTAAAGGTCCACTATTCCCTCTCTTTTTCCTTCCTTTCCTTCCTTCCTTCCTTCCTACCTGCCTAGAGTACTACCTTCCTCTCTTTTCTTCCTTTCCTTTCTTTCCTTCCTCACATCTTTCCATCCTCACTCCCTTCCTTATTTCCTTTATTCCTATCTTCTGTTCTTACTTCCTTACTCCCCCTTGTCTTTCCTTTCTTCCTGCCGTCCTACCTTCCTTCCTTCATTCCTTCCATTCTCCTTCCATTCCCATCCCTTTATTCCGTTCTAACTTCCCCCTCTCATTCCATTCTTCTTTCTGTCCTTACTTCTTTCTCTAATAATAATAATAATACATTTAATTTATAATGCACTTTACATTTGGATCAAATCTCAAAGTGCTAAATGTATTCCGCTCGATAGATCTGTGGAGCTACAGGTGAGATCTAGGATCCAACATCCTGCTTCTAAAGCGATGATCTGACTGAACATGGCCGGTAAAGATCCCGTGTAGGTGGGTCTAGTCCAGCTGGAACTAAGATTTAGTTTCTAGTGGGCAGAGCCTCTGTCACACAGATGTATTTGTTGTCAAAGAACCTTTTTGGTTGACATATTGCTGCCCTCTACTGGTTGTTATATGTAAGATTAATTTTGACTGTTCTAATATCCCTTTAGTTTCTTCCTTTTAGCCCAGTTATCCAGTACAACCGGTTTCCAGTTCCTCTGAAACGTTGATGGCTTACTTTTACAACCTGCACCTCGTCCAATATAAGGTTTTTAAAAAACGAAAAGCATTGCATGGAGTCAAAATCTGTCCTCATCCTACAAAACAATGTCCTCTCCGTGAAACCGGTTCTCTCGGACACGTGCAAAAAAAGGGTTTTCATCAGTATTCCAGTCAGCCGGGTCTGTAAGTGAATGAAAATGTCTCTGGTTCCCATGAAAATCACCAACAGGGGACAGCAGAGACAAAAGTCTTCGTCATTTTGCATGTGCGAGTATGTGCGTGTGTAACTGTGAGAGAGAGAAAGAGAGAGAGAGAGAGAGACAGAGAGAGAGAGAGACAGAGAGAGAGACAGAGAGACAGAGAGAGAGAGAGAGAGAGAGAGACAGTCAGAGAGAGAGAGAGAGACAGTCAGAGAGAGAGAGAGAGAGAGACAGAGAGAGAGAGAGAGAGAGAGAGAGAGAGAGACAGCCAAAAAGTGCAAAACAAAGTATGCATGCATTCTTGTGCAGACAAACACCATTAGACCCTGAGAGCTCCGGGACGCCCAGTCCCTCTGCTTCCTGCACCCAGAGACAGCAGCCCTGACGCGGATACAACTGTCACCCTGCTCCCCTCCTTCTCCTGGAGCTCCTGCATCAGATTTGGATGGGGAATTTAACGAGGGGGACTAAGTTTGAAGATTGACCTTAGTCTTCTCTTGGACAACAAATGATCTAGAGGACACCTGACGAAGACCTTTCTTCATCATTTACGATTTTTTTTATATTTTTGAGGAAATCGCCACAATAGGAACTGACTTCATTATTTTCCGGGAACTTTTTAACAGATATTTGGAAGCGTTGCAGGAGCTTTGTTTAAGACTATTGTGTCTCGTCCTTCTAAAACCCATCCCGAAGAGATCTGCTTGGAATCTTTCACTTTTTAAAACCTGCATCATGGCTCTATCTCTCTGTCTGTGGTTGAGTCTGAACCTGTTGTTGTTGTTTACGGATGCAAAGAGCGCAGATAGTCAAAGCAAAGCCTCCTCTCGTATTGAACTGCAACCCCTCTGGGTCTCCCAGCAGCCCGAACAGAGACCCGCCGCCTCTGACATGCTGGATCTCGATGTGGACCAGCCCCGCCGCTTGGCCCGTGGAACCGACGATGAGGAGCAACAGTCCACCTTCAGCCAATCGTTTGAGAATGACTCTGTAACGGTGCCACAGCCCACAGACTTTGATAACAGGACAAAGGTAGCAGTACGGGACAACAGTAACACCTCCAGCTCGGACCAGGATGCCCCAGGACTCTTCAACCCCTTCTACCCACTGGGGGAAGGTTCGTATGCGGCCTACGCCATCCTCTTCCTGGCCGGCCTGGTGCTACTTGTAGGCATGGTGGGGAACATGGCGGTAATGTGTGTCGTGTGGAATAACTACTACATGAGATCCGCCTGGAACTACCTACTGGCCAGCATGGCATTCTGGGACTTCATGGTCCTGGTGCTCTGTCTTCCTGTGGTGGTCCTCAACCAGCTTTCCCATAGGAGGATCCTGGGTGACATCACCTGCTGCATGGTGCCTTACATGGAGGTGGGTGGAGTTTATGTGGAGGTAAAAATGGTGTGTTGTCTGAGGTACCTGAAGTTGCAGCTTGTTTTGGCTCCACCCCTCTCCTCTGTGTGGACACAGTAGAGACGCTTCTACTGTGTCTTTGTCATGTTGCATGTGTGAGTGGATGCGTGTGGAACCGTGAGACAGAGACAGAACCGCCCATCTCAGAGACCATTGGAGGTAGTAAGAGAGATGAGATTTACAGCTATGTAACCGTTATACATCTGCATGGGGCGAGTTTATAATTCTGACGATGTATTAAGTGTTCTGTTAGAAGCGTTAAAAGATGCTACTAATGGTTAGCAGCTAGTAGAACCAAGTAATAGTAAGCAGTTAGTAGCAATTATCAGCTAGTACTGGTTGCAGCATGGAAATAGTTAGCACTTATCACCAATTTGTAACAAGTTATTGTTAGCAGCTGGTAGCAGTTAGAAGCTAAAACCAGTTAGCAACTACAAGCAGTAAGTAGCTTTCATCAGTTAGCTCTAGCATTGGTTGGAAGCTAGTAGCAGTTTGCAACTAGTAGCGATTTGCAGCTACAAGCAATTTGCAACTACAGGTCATTAGCAGTTACTAGCAGGTTGCAATTAAAACAGTTATCAACTAGTAACAGATAGCAGGTAATAGCAGTTAGCAGTCATAAGCAGTAAGCAAATATTAGCAGTAAACCGCTATTTGCAGTTAGCAGCTAGCAACAGTTACAAGCACCTTACCTTCCAAGCAGAGGACATCGGACATGTTATTTTATCGTTTGAATGTAAAAGGGGGTGGAGTCAATTCATTTTTGCTTTGATGGAGAGCATCTCCATCAGAACAAGGCAAACAAATGTATTCAATTGAAAAAGTGGCACAAGTTAGAATGTTAGGGCCCTCAGCCATAACAATGTAACTACTGACAGGTGAAGCCAGAATAACATTGATTATCTGACTACTTCGCTCTCCTGTCAGTGGATGTTGGAAGCAGGAAAAATGGAGAAAAACAAGATTTTGAGATATATTGATGTCTAAATGACTAGATCAGAACATTTCCAGGACAGCATTTCATGTTTGGTGTTCCTGGTCTGCAGTGATCAGAACCAACAAAAGTGGTCTTAGGAAGTCGTCTGATACTATAGAAGAGCTACGTTAGGAACCAACGCAGAACCCAGAGGAACCATATGATGGATCTTAACAAATTTAAAAGTAGATGAACCAATGAAGAACCCTGAGGAACTCCAAGGTGTACCTGAACTTGTATAAAAGAAAAGGAACCAGTACAGAACCCTGAGGAACTCCACAGTATCCCTGAACTAATCGACAAAAAGAGGAGCCAATATAGACTTGGGGAACTCCGTAACTGACCTGTTGAAAGATGTCATCGCAGTGACATCATAGTGTGCTACAATCTACGAAGCTTCCAGGACTTGATGGATCTGCTGTTAATATCTTGGTACACCTTCAGAGGTCTGCTGGAGTCCAGTCCTTAATGGGCCAATGCAGTTTTCGAGGGATCTACGTAACATTAGGAAGGTGGTTATAATGTTATGGCTGATTGATGTATTTCGCAAAACAATGTTCTGCTCCTGCCAAAGTCGGCAGATTGTGAAAACTTTTTGTAGAGTTGCTGAGTAAGTATCGCTGCACAGTTTCCATAGATCCATTTCTTCAATAATCCCGACACCTCAAGAAACCACCATTAGTGATTTTCATCTATTAGGAAAGAATGTCCTGAGTTCTAGGCGTGGGCGGAGCAAAAAGAAGGAGGTGGTGTAATCAGTGAACTGACTTGGCTGTAGGGTTAAGGGCTGCTAACGTTAGCTTCAGCTGCGGATATGCCAATGTTAGCCATAGCTGCTGCAGACAACGTACTGCTTGCTAACTACTACTAGTTTGCTTGCTGATAGTAGCTGCATACTGCTGTTAGCTGCTAACTGACACTAGCTTCTTGCGGATACTAGCTGCATACTGCTACTAGCATCTAACCACTAACAGCTGCCAATCAGTATAACTGCTAACTCCTGCTAGCTACTAACTAATACTAGCTGCAACATACTACTGTTGCTAAATGAGATAATAGTAGCAGACTGCTGGCTGCTATCTACCTTTAGTTGTTAGTAGTTGTAGTATGCTATTACTTGCTAAATACTACGAGTTATTGAGTAATAATGCTTCTAATCGCCGCTAATCCTGCTACCGAATAGTAATAGCAATAGATGCTATCTACCACAAGTTGGTACTAGCTAGTTGGTAAATGATACTACTGCTAATCTTTATTAGTTACTACTTGCTACTACTTAGCAATTACTGCTAGCTTCTATCTACCACTAGTTGCTGAATTTTACTACACACAAACTACATGTTACTACATGCTAACTATCACTGCCTGTACCAGCTATTTACTACTAGTTACCAACTGATACAAGCTGCAAATTGCTACTATCTGCTGGCTGCTGCTAACTATTACCACTTTCTAACTACTACTAACCACTGATTGCTACTAGCTGCAAACTGCTGATTGCTACTAGCTGCAAACTGCTGCTAGCTACTAATGAGTATTAGTCTCTAATTGCTACTAGCTGCTGATTGCTACTATTTGCAAACTGCTACTTGCTGATTACTGCTACTACACGCTAACTACTATTAGTTGCAAACTGCTACTATTTAATGACTGCTTCCGCTAACCACTAGTTAAGTTGAGTCAAAGTTTCTTTCTGTAACGCATTTAAAACAACCACAACGAGTTGCCCTACTTTTGTTACATAGGACAGATAAAGATACAAACACAAACTAAAGGAGTGAAGACCAATTAGATAAGCAATTCATTTAAAATTAAGATAAAGGATAAAAGATGAGAAAATACCAGCGTTTGAATAAAGATTTAAAATGAACGTATAGAAAAGAGAATTCATAGCAGGTAGCAACCAGTAATAGCTAGAAGCTAGCAGCAGTAGTTTCCAACTGCTATTATCTGCTGTTTTCCATGAGCCCCAACTGATAGCTAGCTACTAACTGCAAATTGTTGCTAACTGCTACTAGCTGCTGATTGCTCTCTACTGACTGTTGCTCGCTACTAGCTTCATAAATACTACTTCCTGCTAACTATTACTGCTTGCTAACTGCTACTATGTGCTAACTACTACAAGTTGCTAACTGCTACTAGCTATCAATTGTTACTAGCTGCATACTGCTGATAGCTACCAACGTGCTAATGTGCTAATGTTAGCTGTATCTGTTTCTGGAGTCCGTTTCACGTTCTACTGGTTCTGCTCCCCTGACTACTCTGTTCCTCTTCTCCTGATCTCTGCAGTCCGTGTCTCTGGGCATCACTTCCTTCACCCTGTGCGCTCTGGGCATCGACCGCTTCCACGCCTCAACCTCTTCGTCCCAGCCGAAGGCGAGGCGGGTGGAGCGGTGCCGCTCGGTGCTGCTGAAGCTGCTGCTGGTCTGGTTCGCCGCTCTGCTGTTGTCCAGCCCCGAACTCTTCCTATGGCAGTTGAGCCGGGCCACTTCCCCATCCACAGGGAGGCTGGTGGACTCCTGCACCATCACTCCCTCCTCACCGATATCCCTCTACTTGCCCGACTCCCTCCACTCACTGCTGCTCAGGTACCACCAGGTGAGAACATAAATGGACTCATCACACGTTCAGAAAACCACCTCTTTATATTACGGAAATACATCTAATGTCACACTGAAGCCTCCCATCCAAGCCATCGGAACCAGAACATTTCAATCTGCGCTAAAGATCACCTCTTCCCGATCTGTTCAGGGTTTCGGGGGGGGGCCTACCCCAGCTGACATAGAGCGAGAGGCGGGGTAAACCCAGGACAAGTCGCCAGTTAATCGCAGGGCCAACAAATGGAGACATACAACCCAGTCACACTTACGGGCAATTTTAGTGTCAACAATTCACCTATATTGCATGTTTTTTGGACTGCTGGAGGAAGCCGGAGTTCCCGGAGAGAACCCACGCAGAAATGGGGAGAAACCCGGTAACATCTTGCTGTGATGTAGCAGCGCTAACCACTGCGCCACCGTGCCTCCCATTAATTTGTATTATCTTTATTGTTATTATTATTATTATTACTGTTATTATTATGGATGTTGCATTTTTCTACTAAGAGATTTTCAGTCCCGTTGGACCACAGGTCACATGATGTGGTGATCCAGGTTTAATACTGTATCCACCACAAAATATGACTGTGTGTAATCGGATTACTTTTGTTTCAGGGCCGTATGTGGTGGTGTTTCGGCTGCTATTTCTGCCTCCCTATCCTCTTCACCATACTCTGCCAGATGGCCACCCGCAACATCAACAGCGACTCCAGCGCTGCCCAGAAGCAGCGTAACCACGACGACCACTCGTCCAATCAGAAGCGCGAACAGCACCAGGCGATGGAGCGTCAGCTGAACTGCACGCTTCTGGCGTTAGCTGTGGTTTACGGCGTATGCGCTCTGCCCGAGCACATCTGTAAAATCACTATGGCCTACACGAGCACCACCCTCTCTGAGGACACAGCGGCCATGTTGGCGCTGTTGCATCACTTCCTGTTGTTCATCAAGTCGTCAGTGACGCCGGTGCTGCTGCTGTGTCTGTGCAAGGTGGGTCAGAACCGTTGCTATATGCTAAAAACGCAGCAGGCGCTCTCTGCATTTTCTGAAAGCTTATGCATACAGATTGACTGCGGTACCATCAGGAGCCACAAGGGGCAGCATCACCATATTCTAAACAAGATGTGACGTGTGATGTGTCTGTGGACAGGAGCGCCGCCGAGTACATCTCCGCCTCCGATGCTAGCTACATCGTGACTCCCTCCTCTGTTTTTTTCATTGTTATTGTAGAAGTAGTTCGCAGCAATAAGACATCAAGCTACAATAAGCTCCGCCTCCATTTCTGCGTCATTATCCTAGTGACGTCTGTACAGTAGAATCTTAATGCTGATAGTGTTTCTTGAGCAAAACTTTGGAACGAGCTAAGCTATGTTATGGGGCAGGGGCGACAGACTGAGGTCAAAGGTCATTGACCTGCTTGTGGTTGATTTTCAGGCTCTGGGTCAGGCCTTCATGGACTGCTGCTGCTGCTGCTGTCAGGAGTGTCAGCTGACCGCGCCTCAAGGCTCACCAAGCTCCGGCCATATCAAACTGAAGGCCGCTAATGAAACAACCATCTTCTTCGACAAGTCTAAAGACACATCGGCCATCTTGTCCATCACGAGCTAGAGCCATAGGACCCTTCCTTCTCTCTGTCCTCTCCACTTCCTCCAGATGTCCCCCCGTGGAAGCTGCGTTACCCCTCTGGCTTCCTGTCTGAGCAGGAAGTGATGGTCAAGTTGTGGTCAGGTTAGAGACGTTGCTGTACTTTCACAACCACCTCTCCCATAAGACCTTTCCCCGACGTCTCTCCGATGTCATGATGATGCCATATCCTGATATCGTGTCTTTGCTGGTTTTTCATTGGCTTCGTGGGAAAGTCGCTATCTGGTATAATATATAATATCTAGCTAATAGCTACTCCCACCGCCGAAATTAGCTTATTTTAGTAGTCATGGTGAGTGTTGGCAGATTTCAGATGTTTTCGCCAACATCAGCTAATTTCAGCAGTCACAGCTAATTTTAGCTAATATCAGTTGTCAAAGCTAACATTAGCTAATTTCGGATGTCAAAGCTAATGTTGTTTATTTCAATACATTTAAACTCAATTTCTGATGTTATGGCTACAGTTAGCTATTCTCAGACTCCACTGCTAAAGTTGGATCGTATCAGTTTGCTATTGTCATCTGTCCTAGCCAAAATTGGCTAATTTTAGCGATAACAGCAGTCACTAGATAATTTATGTCGCCATCGCTAATATCAGCAGCTTTCAGATGTCATAGCTAATGTTTGCGAAATTCAACTTTCGTTGCTAAAGTAAAAAAAAAAAATCAGATCTGATCGGATCTTAAGTTAAACGATTTCTGCCGCCATGACTTACATAACCTTATTTAAAATGTCGTCAGCTGAAGGTAGCAAATTTCAGCCCCCAATATTAGCCAAATTCGGGTGTGATACTTGAGAGTAGCTAACCTCAGCTGTCATAATTAAAGGCAGCTGAGTTCAGATGCCTTAGATAAAGTTAGTCAAAATCACTCTGCATAAATTCCGTTGGGGTTGGGGAAACAGCCAATCAGAAGAGAGAAGTGGTTCAACATTTGAGAGCAGGTGGACTGTGGAGGGGTGGGGGTGGGAGGGCCCTGATCAACAGGACTCGGACCTCGGTTCTGGACGTGGTCTCTTTGTACAAGATGTTAAAAGTTCTAGTTTTTAATGTTTGTTTATTAATGTGTTTAATTTACTATCGAACACGGAACTAAATGTAAATGAATTTAGACGTACAGCTTACTACATTTTTATGTCGGTGCCGACTAGACCTTAATCCCTCCTCCACTAACCTCACGACGTCAGAGTCACAAATATCGTCACTGCAAAAACAGCTGTTAGCGTTAAATGGCCAGAACTCCTAGTATAAAAGTCTTGTGACTGAAAAAGATCCTTAGAACTACCAAGTCTTAATGCCCTTAATGATCTTTAGACCGTTTTAAGGCTTTTAGCCAAACGAACATTTGACAATGTTTTTGTTCAAAGACATTGTGATTATATTTAAGGATATTTGTCTTCTGTCTAGTCTGGCTGCTTCTACGGTGTAGACCCGACGGTGGTTCTCTTCATGCTGATGATGTGAAGCTCTTGTTGACGATGAATAAAAATAAATGAACAAACTTTAATCAGTGTCGTTTTATAAGATTCTCATCAGACACCATATATATATATATATATATATATATATATTTATGTGTGTATATGTATGACTGTGACGCACCTCTGGGCCGTCGTGATTCTACGCTTTGGACCGACTCAAAAACAGGTTGCATTATTAGCCCAGAAATATTAACAACTGTTAGAAACATCAGAAAAAGTTCTTACAGGTGGATCTAAAGACAAACTTTGTTTATTTCTTTGTCAAATTCTGAATAATTCGGCAACAGCAATGAAGAACCTTGAAGGGGGCTCAGCTTTGGTTTCTCATGGGCTCTGCCAACCCAAACAAAGCTGAACTTCACAGTGGATCAGAACAGAACCTGAGAGGACACTTCTCTTATTCACGAGACTTAATGTTGGGTATCTTTTACGTGATCATTTCAGGAAAGATTCAAATTCAGAAAACGTCTCAGGAACAAGACGCCCTTTCACAAGGCTGCTACGCAGACGATATACTGGTTTACTTTTAAAGCTACAGTCTGTAGGACTCAGAGATCTCTCTTTGAATAAATGAAACACAGTATTCATAGTTATGAATACTGTGTTTTGCTAGCAAGTTTTGCTCAATGTTTTCTTATAGTAGAATCAGCGGAAATAAGCTTTTATTTCCTTTTTAATCCAACATTTTGTTGGGAATCTGCCCTTTACATCTCCATAAGAGAGGGTCCTGACTTCCCCGCCTGGACAAACCCCTCTAGACGGGGTTTTTAAGTTTGGTAACTGGGAAACTGTTTGGGGTTTTGACAAATGGAGGATCAAACTTAATATTTAACCTAAGAAAAGTGTCCGGACCGCCAAACCGCGGCGTCAGAGCAAACATGAAGTGTCATGGAATGTTTGTGATAATCTCCATTGAGGGGATTCATCTCAGGTCAGCAATGGGAACATGGTAAACAAGTAAAACTGTTGTTACAAGGATAGTTTGGTCTCGAAAGTCACCCAAAGTAATTTTGCCATGGACCAACAGAAGGGTAGTTGGATGGACAGAACAGAAAACAGACGTGGGACAAACTCCGGAGCTCAGAGGTTCCAGCATGATGAACTCTGGTGATGGACTTTGTTGCGCAGAAACCATCATCAATCGAGGCGGCATGTTGTCCACGTTTGCCTGCATGTTTACGACCGCAGGTGCTGTATGGCAAGATTTCAACTCGCGAATCCATTTGGCACCAGGAGCACCACACGCAGAAACAGGAAGTGGCTCCATCCCGGCCGAGCCAACCCTGTGGAGATGATCAGCGATGATAAATATGTTGATTCAATCTCGCTTCACTGGTACGCAATATCTTATGTGAAATATTGTCTTCATCAGCTACCTGGATTTTATATGCGTGTCTTATGGAAGCCCTGAGGGAGGGGCCTGCAGGAGGGATGCAGCAACAAGGTATCCCATAGGCTGAGAAAATGGCACAGCTGAGAATGTCGCACAACAGGAAGCAGCGGTTCTCTCCAAGCGAGCAAGACAAGGACCGCACCAGAAACCATAGCGACCTGAAAAACAAACATTTATACTAGCAAATAGGGAAAACTCCATGAAGGTACCCGACATGAGATCCAGAAAATAAAAAATCAAGTTTGTGGAGTTGATTCTTGCAACTTCTGGTATCATCAGTGTAACTAAAGAGGCCGGTGTTCCAGTCCGTCGGCTGCTTCTCATCCGACGTCATCCATCGGTTGGGGGTCAACTTTGCACTATGAACCAGTTACAAACAGAGTAAAGGTAAGAAAGGAAAAGAAACGTAACTCAAAGCTCAGGTTATATTTGGAGTCAATATTCTCTTCATATTTTAACACTAATTTAACCGGAAAAAAAATCTACAAGAAAACCTCCTGAAGGAAATCATCAAATTAAATGTGAAGTTATGTCCACAGTATTTAAATATAAAAAGCATTGATAGAGATAGATCTCCCAGGTGGATTCATCTGCACCAAATCTGGACTAAATCGGACCAACGGTCGGGAAGTTACGTCTGAAAAACAGCGTTGTGTTTTGGTAAGAAAAAATAATAATTTAAAAAATGCTCCCCCTAGTGAGTAGAATATGAACTATTAATTACCAATTGTTGAGAAATGATGGCCTGAAAACTTTTGGAGATAACGCTCCCCCTACTGTTGGAAACAGGCAACAGACCTTTCCCAAAAGCAATCCAGTTCTTCCTCGCACTAAAGTCTATGAGGGTATAAAATTTGAAATGATCCATGAAATCGTTTTTGAGTTACCGTGGTAACAGGAAGGATCTGTGGCCGACGCGGATGCAGATCCGCGACTTATTATTTCGATTTTTTTAATTTTAGGATTTCACACCGGTGGAATTCCTTGGATTCAAATCTTCCCCAGAATATTTCGACCTGTGTGGCTGGATTCACGCCAATATTTATGCAACATAGCAATTATGCAATAATTATTCTAATAAATTACATTTCTTTAATTGCGAGAAATCCAAAAAACTTTCAGCACATCCAACAGGCAAACGTGTCTTTTCTATGTTTTTAGGAAAAGCCCTGAATGGGATGTGCAGTTTGATTCCCCCCAGCTAAAGCAATAAAAGCCAATAATAATAACAATAACATTGTCAGTGGTGAAGTCCCAAACTGAAGATACATAATAAAACTAACAACATAAACTTCCCGTTGAGTCACCGCAGGGAACAGCTGGTGGTAAAGAGACAAATAGAACAAATTAACACATGAACATTTTTTTAAATAACAATATTAAAAGTAATATTCAGAGATACATTTATAAAAATTCCACAAATTGAAGCATTTACTATTTAAATCACTGGCTTTCACATGATTAAGTCAAGTCCGAAACGAAAACAACACAAATCTATTTCTAATCCTAATTTTCATCCAAATAAATACGTTTTTTTTTTTTTTTAAATATCGTGAACATGCTTATAATAACCTCGACATCCTTCTACGCAAAGAAAATAATCCAGCACCATGTGATCCAACAAAGTACATTCTCATATTATGCCTCTTAAACTCGAGCTGGGAATATACAGGAATACCCACAATGCCTCTGTTTCTGTGCTGCGGTTGATAGGAATTAAAGTTTAAATTAACATTTGCAGCTTGACAAATCCAAAAATTTGGGTTTAATATTCAGGAAAACGGCAGAGAAGCAAATTTTAAGGACTTACCTGACGGAGTTGGATGAATGTTTATGTGACTGAAGCTGTGAATGTAGGAATATAAATGTTTCTTTCAAGAAGTGGCATCTTGCTTTTGATGGAATGTCAAAGAAAAAAAGCTGCTTAACCAGAATGTTAGAGGTCGCTTAATTAAATACAATGTCTTCAAACAAATCAAATTCAATGTTATATCTAAGAGTTCAACCACATGATTAAATACAAGAGTATGAACTGTTAAAAATAAAATAAATAAATGGAAAAAAAGATCCGGCAGTTGTGTGCGGCACACCGAGTCGACTTCTCAACAGTTTCCCGAGTCAGATCTTCACGAACGAGAGGCTGACGGTGGCAGATGGATCAACCAAACTCAGACTGATCTATTTTTACCCATATTCACCTTGTAATATTTATACAATATTACGTCATGCACATAAGTAAAGTGAATTTAATCAAAAGAGAGATTTATTTTTTTTTACCCTAAACCTGATGGCGTTTGTTTTTTTGGGACAACGTCCAAACTCAAACCCTGCCTGCTTCAGTGGAGCAGCGCTGCTGCGCTGCATACCAATGACCTCACTACGCTCCCGTCTCCGTGGGATACCAGCCCAAATTCACACTCACACACACGTGCACACATACACACACGCACTGTTGTGTTCATTTAGAAACTCTTTTCTAATCGATGAGAGCATCGTTCTTCGCCGTCGGAGCAGGCAGGGCTACGCGTGAAGGGGGTTTACAAATTTACAGGGTCCTATAGAGGGACAGGCGAGAAGAAGCATGAAGGAAACAGAGGCTTCTGGGTAAAGATATGACCCAGGTCTCTGAAAGGTGTTCATGGTGTAGTGAAAAGCAGGAAGTGAAATGTTCAAAGTCGTAAAGAGAATGGGAAAAATAAAATCTTTTCCCTCGTCTGTCTGGATGTTTGTGCGTTCTATGACTGCTTTTCCTGATGTCACATTTTTCCATGATTCCCCATAATTCTGGGTTCTGATGGCGCCTCTGATGCAGAATGATCTGTCTGGGGTGGAGAACAGAGGGTCATCTGCATACAGGAGTCTGTCCTTCACATCTGCATCGCGTTGTTTCCCGTTCGTTTAGCCCACGAGTTGTTGGTGGACGCAATCAACCCACTTTGGACTAGGGCTGCAGTAATCGATTATTTTAGTAGTCGAGTAATCTATGGATTATTCTGGCGATTAATCGAGTAATCCAATGAGAAATATTGCTTACTCTGCAATTTTTTTTTATTAAGTCCCTTTTACTTTGTTCAGGAGTAATAGTAATACACAAAACAGAAAATACGACGGGTCTATTGAATGAACAACCAATTGTTCCCCCTTTAAGAAATATTGAATGAACATGAATTACAATAATAACTGTCAACAGTTATAATAACAAACCATATTTCTTGTTGTTGGATTTATCCTTAGAATCTGCAATGTTTTCCAGCACTTTTTAATTTGTTCACAACATCAGTCTATCACGGAAACTGGAGGTTTTTATTGGATGTGTTTCTGGGGTTCATTATTTCTTACGTTATTTTCATTAGTTCATTATTTTCTTCATCATTACTTTCCAATTATTTTTTTTAGAGTCTGTATTAAAAACAAACTCTCTGCTGTGGTTTAGATCTCATTCGGAAAAGGATGTTTACGTGGAGCATTTCTTCTGATTTTATCCTGAATAATGGGGCCATTTAAACCCACCTAAAGTCTGAGTTTATGGCTGTGCAGAATCGAAGGAATCAGTTAAAACACGCATCCAACGACCCCCAGAGTTCCTATCACAGTCTGTCAGCCTTTATCTGATTTTTTAACCTCCCCAAAGTTGAGGCAGAGTGAGCATCTGTTCGCACTCAAAGATGGGATTTTATCGCCTTTGTATTGTTGTGGCCCAAGTCTTGCTGTCACCTAGTCTTCTTTGTTGATATAATTATAATAATAATAATAATAATAATACATTTAATATGTACTGTAGTGTCTGTACAGGTTCCCCTCTGAGTCCGTTAAACCAGGTAAACGTCCTCGTACAACGCCATCAAGGACGTTCAAGTAGAAACTTTTTTGTGATCAGTGAAACCGACTTGTTAAAGTCCAGCTCTTGGACCCGTTGGACCCGTTGAGCTCTCACCGCTGGAGGACCAGGGGAGGCTGGAGGCTGGTGGTGTTGGTCTCATTAGTAGTGATGAGGGTTTGCTCCCGCCGATCCAAAGCACCGAACAGACTGCCTCTGTTCGCTAATGAAGCCACACACACTCTCTGGAGCAGACCTTCTAAAATGTCTCCAGAACAGACTGGATGGGAACCAAGAGCAGGCGGGCATTACGTAACAGGAAGGTCATAGGTTTGAGTCCATCATCTGTCTATAAGGTCTGTTTCACATGCTCAGAGCTTTACTTTAATGTAGGAGAGGGGCGGAGCTAACCTGAGTTACTGTTTCATCGGGGGGCCGAGCCCGAACGGTGCAAGGACCAGAATGAAATGCAATTTTTTTTTATTATACTTCAATCAAATCATAACAATTTTGAGACTTTATTGCGCTTGAAATCTCATTAAACTTCGCCGATGCATCAGTCGTAGCAAGAATTCATGTATATTATAGTTTCCAGTAGAGTGCGTGCAAAAATGGCTCCATTGCGCCCCCTAGGCTAGTTGAGAGGACGAGCCCCCGGACCCCCTTTCACCCAGAAGTAATACATTTGGTACACGTGTAAATGTGGGATTTTTTTTCCGGGTGTTACACCTCAACAAATTCGGCCTTGAGTTTTAAGCCCAGATTTAAGCCCAGATTCGGTGAGTCACACGTTTAAAGCTTGAGTTTTTGAATAACGTTCTTGACAGCGACCACGACCTTTAACTCGACCGAAAGTCGGCTGTTTGGAATCTTTCAATCATTTTCCTGCAGAGTTTTGTACTTTAATGAACTCATCCTACAGATTTGATCTGATCAGCATGAAATCTGGTCAAAATCATCTCAACGCACCGAGGAAGAAAAGAATCAAAGGTTTTTTGTTTTTTTAAAATGTTGGAAGGGTCCAACCCTCACGATGCCCACGTGAAAATATTCAGTTACGGTGATATCGCCACCTCCTGCCAACAGGAAGTGAAGCTCAGGTCACAAATAATCTGAATAATGAGAAGTTTATGCTCCGGTTTTCTTGCAGCATGCGTCGATGTGAAAGGTGAGACTCATGATCACATGTAGGTGAGCAGGAAGTGAGACCCTGAGGAATGCCCGAGTAGGACTGCCTGATCTGCTTTCAGATTTAATTAACACTTAAATCATTAAAATCTAGCATCAAGCTAAATAATAACAGTACAAATAATACCTTAAATTTTTTTTTAAATAAACCATAATCATCAATAAAGTTAGCAGTTGCTAACTACCATAAATAAAGTCGGATAAGTTTAGCCATCAAAGCTAAAGTTACCACAATAATCATCGCTTAAGTTAGCTAGTGCTAATATTATCCCTTGTAGCTGAAGTTAGCTTATATATGCGATAATACTGTAACTAAAAATAGGTAATGTCACTAATCTTTGCTGAAGTTGTGGCTAATTTTAGCCATCATAGCTTCAGTTAGCCGACTTCAATTCTCATTAACTTAAGTTACGTTAAGTCAGCTATCATCGCTAATATCCGCTACAATAGCTTAAGTTAGATAACATTAGCTAAAGTCATGATAATATTATATTATAGTGATAAATGATAATAGCTAAAGCTAGCTGATGTCATCTGCCATTGCTAAACCTAGCTAACTTAAGTTATCATAGCTGGTTTACTCAATGTTGGCTATTATCGATAAAGTCAGCTAACTTTGGCTTTTGTTGCTAAATGTAGCTAATGTCAGCTATGCTAGCTATGGTAGTTAACGGCTATTTCAACAGTTTGAATCATTCAGGAAGAAAATCATGTTTCCTTTTTGTATGAAACATTTCAGTCAGCGTGTGAATCCACTCCTATGAAGTGTGTGTGTGTGTGTGTGTGTGAGAGTGTGTGTGTGTGGGTGTGCGTGTGTGTCTTCCCCTGAGCTCAGTGAACACAAACTAATCTGACCTGAATGTCTCTCTCTCACACACACTGAAAACCAGCAGCACAATGTTGGTTTTGTTCCGTGGGAAAACCGATGAAGGAGAGGGGGTCCCGTCGTCAAGACAACAGGCCCGGGGTCCCGATGGAGAGCGAGTGGTGGGACCACCTCGTCCAGCAGACAGGAAACACTGAGTTCTAGTTGACACGTATAAAAGTAGCCCAGGAACCAACAAAGGAGGGAGGGTCAGAGATGGATGGATGGACGGAGAGACCAGGATGGCGTTTTGTCAGTGCGATCACGTCACGGCTAAATGACCAACTGACCCTCCACTTTTTTTTTTCCTTCAACTGGCTTCTTTTCTTGTCCCTCTTGTTTGGAGCATCTGAGAACTTCTCCCTTCTCTGAGCTGTCAATCCTCCTGAGCTGTGGCTGTGATGTAACACCACATTAAAAGATGTCTTTCAATGAACCAAAAAAATATCCAGTCGTTTTATCCCCCAAATAAGTTCTGAATTCAACATGTTATTGTAAAAGATGTGAATAAAGGAGCAGTTCACCCAAAAAACGCCTTCAGTCATCGAGGATCTAAGTCCTCAGAACCCTAACCCTAACCCTAACCCAGAAAGGCAGAATTAGGGCACTGATCATCCATAACATTATAACCACTGACAGTTGATTATCTGGTTGCCACGGGAACCCTTCAGTGGGTGGGATATATTAGACAGGATTTGATTTGTTGAGTGTGAACGAACTCAGGCGGTGTAGGTGAGGGTCTCCATTACCACAAGGTAAACAACCATGTCCGCTGGAAAAGGTGGCATAACTCCAGTAGCAAAACGAGAATTCCACTAAAGCCAGCAGCCATTACATTGTAACCACTGACACGTGAAGTCCAAATGACATTGATTATCTGGTTGCCATGGTTATCTGTCAGTTGGTGGGAGATATTTGGCAGCTGATTAACATTTTTGTCAATGGACAAGCATCGAGGACGAGAACCCGATTGTGATAGATAAATGACTGGATCAGAACATCTCCAGAACTGCAGGTCTTGTTGGGTGTTCCTGGTCTGCGGTGGTTAGAACCTACCACAGTGCTCTAAGGTAGAACACAATGGTAAGGGACATTGGGCAGGTGGTTATATTGTTTTGGGCTGATTCTTGTAAAGTGACAATATACAAAAACCCACATGAAATCTGTTAGATTGAATGACTGATTTTTGAAAGACAAACTTAAAAATTGAAAAGACAAAGACTTTTTTTTTATATGTGTGTCTTTTTTCTGTGTGACACGAAAAGTCGTAAATAATTATCTGCTTTTCAGTCATAAAATTATGAGAAAAATGTTTTTTCTGAGACTTTAGTCACAACACGTCACATCAGAGACTGACAAGAAAAAAAACGAAGAAAATTCTGATAAACTAAAGCAAAAAAAAAAAACACCTTGGATTTTCATATAACAGGAACCGATTTATGAATAAATTCCAGCGTTTTTTTTAATTGAAGTATCAAATTATGAAATAAAGGATTTTTTCTACATTAAATTAAATTCATGAAAAAAAAGAAAAAAAGATTTTTTTTTTATGAAAGTCACAAATTTGCACAAACCCCAACAACAAAAAGACAAAATGTCAAAATTAAAGAAATTAACATAAAAAAAAGGAAATAAATTTAATAAGAAGACTACTGGATGACGAGTCTTCAAGTCAGGACTAAGTTCTTTATCAGTTGTTTTAATTTATGACTCATAATCTCCCTTATTGTCAGAATACTAGCATTTAATTCTCTTGGATGTTTTATATAAGCCTCAAAAATTCTTTCTTTCCGGGGATACGGTCTTCATCACATCCAGAGACCTCCTCTGGATGTGATGAACACCTCGTCTTCTCCTTCATCTCCATCATGTAACTGTTAATCTACGTGACAAAATTCTTTTTTAGCTTAAGATGCAACATATTAGTGACCAGAACCGGGACCACACACACTGAGCATGAAAAGCGCTGGTGAGGTTTGATGTGTGGATGCTGCCCCCTAGTGGTTCATCAGTAACACTGCGGTTGTGAAACCAGTACATTTGCCTGCTACCCTGTTGGTCCCCCTTTTCCCCACCAGAACAGCTCTGACTCACCTGGACTCCAGCAGAACTCTGGAGGTGTGCTGTGGTATCTGGTTATAAGACATGTTCTCTCTCCAACATCTCAAACACCTCAAACATCACACAACATCTCAAACACCTCCAACATCTCCAACGTCACACAACATCTCAAACATCTCCAACGTCACACAACATCTCAAACACCTCAAACATCTCAAACATCTTCAACACCTCCAACATCACACAACATCTCAAACATCACACAACATCTCAAACATCTCAAACATCTTCAACACCTCCAACATCACACAACATCTCAAACATCACACAACATCTCAAACATCTCCAACATCTCAAACATCTCCAACGTCACACAACATCTCAAACATCACACAACATCTCAAACACCTCAAACATCACACAACATCTCAAACATCTCCAACGTCACACAACATGTCAAACACCTCAAACATCTCAAACATCACACAACATCTCAAACATCTCCAACATCTCAAACATCTCCAACGTCACACAACATCTCAAACACCTCAAACATCTCAAACATCTTCAACACCTCCAACATCACACAACATCTCAAACATCTCCAACATCACACAACACTCGAAGATCTCAAACATCACACAACATCTCAAACATCTCCAAAATCTCAAACATCACACAATGTCTCAAACCTCTCCATCATCTCAAACATCTCCAACACCAAAAACATCACACAACATCTCAAACATATCCAACATCTCAAACCTCTCCATCATCTCAAACATCTCCAACATCTCCAACATCATATATGCAGGAAAGGATTGGTGAAGAAGAGGTGGGATAGCACGAGAGATGAAGAAAGTAGGCAATGCAAAGAGCCGCGGCAGAAGGCGAAGAGTGAGGTAGCGAAGGCTGAAGAAGAGGCCTATGACATGGACGAGGGAAGGGTGTGCAGCAGGTTCGGGTGATTCAGGATAGAACTAGAAATGTTCTAACAAGTGAGGAGAGAGTGAGGGGTGGATCAAAGGAGTTCTTTGAAGAAGTGATGAATGAAGAGAAACGAGACAGAGGGGGAAGGGTGGGGAACGTTCGAAGTGTGAATCAGGAAGTTCAAAGGATTAGTCAGGATGAAGTGAGAGCTGCTTTGAAGACGATGAAGAATGGAAAGGCAGTTGGTCCTGATGACATACTGGTGGAAGACAGTGGAGTTTTTAGCTAGAACCCCTGTTGGACTCTGATGGGGGTCCTCCTGCTTGATCCTGACCCAACACACCAGCACCGGTGTCGATTGGGCCAACAGCTGCTGTGCGGTGCTGTGTTCCAGGTCAACACTCTGTTGGGTTCTTGGGACTCTTTAGGTTCTGGGCTGGCTGGGGCGCCACAGAACATAAACCACTTTACTGCTCATTACGCATGTCTTTTTGTTCCTGCCGGTCTTCTTTTCCTTATTTGTCTCATTTATTTATTATTAAATAAATAAGACAAATATTTTACATTTATTTATTTATTTTTAAGAAACGTTTTTCATCAATCTCAGCATCAGTCAGAAACAGACAGATTTAAAAAGAAAAAATCCAATTTCCGAGTTTTTTTCTAAGAAATATTTGATTTGAATTTTTTTTAAATAAATGTTTCACTTCAACATCAGATATTTATTAAATATTTGATATATTTGCAAAATAATTTCTAAATCTGTTTTCTTAAATTTGTTACTCTAATCTCAGAGAACTTGAGACTTTCATTTCAGTTAATATCTGTGTTTTAATCTATACATTTGTGAATTTAATATTAGAGATATGGAGTTATTTTCTTTTTAGGTTTAAATCTCAAACAATTACTTACAATTTCTCTCTTTTTTATTTCACCTTTATTTAACCAGGAAAACCTCATTGAGATTAAAAATGTCTTTTCCAAGAGTTTCCTGGCTCAAACAGGAAGCAGCAGATAAAGTTACAGACAGACAGACAGTTAAAGTCACAGACAGACAGTTTAACATTAAGATAGACAGTTAAAGTCACAGACAGACAGACAGACAGACAGTTAAAGTTACAGACAGACAGACAGTTAAAGTTACAGACAGACAGACAGACAGACAGTTAAAGTTACAGACAGACAGGCCGACAGTTAAAGTTACAGACAGACAGACAGTTAAAGTTACAGACAGACATACAGTTAAAGTTACAGACAGACAGACAGTTATAGTTACAGAAGACAGACAGTTAAAGTTACAGACAGACAGACAGTTATAGTTACAGAAAGACAGACAGTTAAAGTTACAGAAAGACAGACAGTTAAAGTTACAGACAGACAGTTAAAGTTACAGACAGACAGACAGTTATAGTTACAGAAAGACAGACAGTTAAAGTTACAGAAAGACAGTTAAAGTTACAGACAGTCAAAGTTACAGACAGTTAAAGTTACAGACAGTCAAAGTTACAGACAGTTAAAGTTACGGACACACAGTTAAAGTTACAGACACACAGTTAAAGTTACAGACAGACAGTTAAAGTTACAGACACACAGTTAAAGTTACAGACAGACAGACAATCAGCAGCCATACATAGAAAACATGAAATAATCAATAAGCAAATTTTCCGTCAGAATTGATCCCGATCATAACAAACCCCGTAGATCCGACAGAACATCTACAAACAGACGTTCTGCCTCCAAGTCATCCAACGTTCTCTTGAAAACATCCAAAGAGATGAAGTCATGAAGTTTCAAGTCTTTTTGTAAATCGTTCCAGGCGAAGGGAGCAGCAAACCTAAATGCCTTTTTTCCCATTTCAGATCTGACCCTTGACTTTTTGTAACTTTGTGATCAAATAGATGTTTGTGGTCTTTGTAAATTGTCACTTTACACTGATCATAACATTAAAACCACCTGCCTAATATAATCCAAGTGCACTCTGTCGTGTAAATGTGTGATCAGGCACCTTTCTATCAGAACCACTAGATCTTCTGTGGGATCAGAAAAAACAGGCTGGCCTTCACTCCCCTCACACATCATCAGAACCAGATCACAATCTGGATCTGGTCCCCTCATGATCCCCACAATACTCCATTTTTCCTGCTTCCAAATCAATTTCAGGACAAAATATTCACCTGCTGTCTATTATATCGCACCACTGACAGGTAACCACGGTAACCAGATAATCAATGTCTTCCTGCCTTCCCCTGTCTGTGGTTATAATGTTATGGTTGCATTCAGGGGTAGCAGCGCTGTAATTAATAGAGCATGTTTGTGTTAAAACACATCATCAACTGAATCACAGACAAACATGTACATCCATCTGGCGCCGACAAACACTTTGGATCAGGCAAGAGGAGTCCGATCAGATCAGGCCCGGCGAACTTATAGCTTGTTTTTGGTCACCTAAAAACGGAAAAGATTATCTTCGCATTTTCAAAACCATCCACTGAAGATGAGGATGGATGTCTGTCAGGACAACAGAACCGACACCACTGAAGACCGACCAGGAAGAGCCTGGTCATTTCCTGGAAGAGCATCTGGGGGTGGAGAAGTAAATCGCTGGGTTTTCAAAAGATGACATTTCCAGACCCCCAAGAACGGTGTTGTCATGGAAACCAAATAAAAAGTTTACCGTTTTATTGGCAAACCGTTAACGTCACCCAAAACTCTAAGTATCACATTTTATTTGACTTTTTTTTTATGTACTTCATTGTGTTGATTTCCCTGATGAAGACCAAGAGACGGGGAATAAGAATGGGAGGATCATTAGGTCACCCGTGTCCGTTCTTTCAGCCGCCAGCAGGATAATGGAAAAAATCCAGGATGGAATTTCTAGGAAACTGTGAAGAAGAACTCTTTAAATGATTTAGGTTATAACCGCTTTTACTCTTTCTGGGGTTCTTTGCACCGCCCCTCAATTCTGTGTAAACACAGTGGAAGCATGAGGGTCTGAGTAACTACCTTTGAGACGGCAGCAGATGTAGAAACAGAGGTGAAACCGAACTAGAAGTAACAATTAGCCACTAGTAGCAGCTGGTATCTAGTAGTAGTTAACCACCAGGAGCAGTTGATTATCTAGTAGCAGTTAGACGCTAGTAGCATTTAGCAGCTAGTATCAGTTAGTAGCAGGTAACCACTTGTAGCAGCTAGGAGCAGTTAGCCATTAATAGTAGTTTGCAGCTATGGCAGCTGAGAGCTAGTAGCAGGTAACAATACAATGTTTTGCCGATATCGCAAAGTCTGCCACGATACGATTACGGTTCGATTTGATTCAGGGGCCTGTGATCCATTTCAGACCTGATTATTTACCCATTTAATGAAATTTGTTTCATTTCATCTTAATAAAGAAACATTATAAAGCAATTTTGACATGTTTTATGTTTCTATGCTGAAATGTAGTAATAACAAAAAGTACAAAGTCCTGTGTTTCACCGTAAAGTGACACATTTTTCATGTTTAAATAAAAAAAAAACTATTCTTATCAGTTAATCATTAAGGACCCCTGATTACCTTTAAATTATGAACATAACTGCATACATTTATTTTACATGAGATGGTATTTACATTGTTCTGATCGGTGGTGGGTTCAGGGGTTTTGGAAATATTAAACTGAATGTTTTACTTCCTACAGAACAAAACATAAACAAAAAGCTGTGATTTTCTATAAACTGATAAAAGTCAAAATTAACATCTTCTGAACAATATATTTTTTTGCATTTACTATTTTGTGTTATGTTAGAGCTCATTGTTTCATTAACACACACTTTTTTAAGTTTAACTGACAAATATATGTTTAGTGAAATAGTTTATTTGTACAAACTGGTTCGGCGGTTGATTATGATCACACCGTCAATGCTAACTATGTTAGCATGTATATGGCAATTCCCACTATATGTTAGCATTAAGCTAACGAACCAAGCGCTAATTATTTTTCCACATTGTTGAGAGGCAGTTAACATTCAGACTGCACCCGGAAGCATTTATCTCTCATTTCAACAACGGGTTATTTGCCAAAGTGAACGCTTACGTTAAGGGAGAGCAGATTTTTTTAAAAATAATTAAAGGGCAGCCTCTGGATGTTCCCATTGGTTCGCGGGTCTGAGTGCTGATAGGGCCGGAAGTCTGTGTACAGGAAACACTACAGGTGTGCGCCGGTAGTAATTTCAAAATAAAGGCATATCTTCAAAAAGACGATATATATCTGTATTTTGACTTTCCATCCATTTGATTGGAATCTTTGCTCAACAAACCGATATACCGATATGGATCGATGAACCGTTTCACCCCGAGTGAGCAGCTAGTAGCAGTTAACTAAAAGAAGATTTTTTTAAAATCCGTCGCCATGGTAACATTGAAGGTAAACGATTGTTTGTTTACATCTTTATCTATGTTTTAGCTGTTTAGTTCCAATGCTGTTGTTTGCTATGAGTGAAAATGACAATATAACATTTGTGGATCTGTCTCTTCAGCCCCGGGAAACAATCACAATAAACCCGGTTCAACTGCCACCGCAACTAAATCTCATTAAAAATAAGATGACAACCCTTACGCCTTTATTCCACCGGGAGCGTCGTGGTTATGTTCCGTTGCGTCAAAAATAGACCAGGCGCGTGTTTGTGACGTAGAGTCAAGCCGCTGCTCGGACGAGGCGTGTCTGATGGAATTCCAGACACGACTCGCGACGGTACCGGTGGAATCAAGGCTTTAGAGATACTCCGTGAACTAATTCACAAACGGCCAGGAAATAAAAGTGTCCTACAGAGGAGGTCGTTATTTTTGGTCTTGATGAAAAAAGACCAGACTGTTCCAGTGGGAGCCTAGATCCAAATAAATATGTTCTGACCAAAACTGATTTACGTGACCAGAGGAAGAGGAGGGTGTATTCTAAAACATTGTGATGTACTGAAATAAAAAAAACTGTATGTCACCAAGTGTTTTTAACTATTTATTTATTTATTTATTTATTTATTTATTTATGATTTTATGTAAAATCTTCTTCTTTTTTTTAACTATCTTGTTTCATGTTTTTATTATTATTGTCTTTCTGCGTGTCAATGCAAAATTATACAAACATATAGTTTAAAAATCTAAATGTCAGTTTGGTTGGGTGAAGAAAAAAAAGCACTCTAAACGGAGGTAATAATATTCTATAATTTAATCATGCACACTATATGACTTTATTTAAATATTGGCGGCCACAGCCTTCCATATTCTGGTGGGATAATTGGAGGACAGACTTTTTGGTCTTCAAGAAATGAAGAATTAAAATCAATGGATTTTTAAAATAAAGGTTTAATATGTGGGAGCTTCGTCACATCTACATGATGTTGGTCAAGTGACACCGCCTGGTCCAGTCGGCAGAAATCTCAGAGCAGAAAACACTGAATTAATCGACTTATAAAGTCAAAATAATAACAACAACAACAATATATAAAACATAGAAGAAATAAAAAGCTTCTTACAGATATGAAGTTTGAGTACCTTAAGTAAATCCTTAAATCTGTCCACACCAGGTTATTAATATTATTCATATCTTACAAAAACAAAATCAACAGTGCATTAAAAAGGTTTGTTATCCCTCACTCGGCTGGAGAAAACGAGGGTGGGGGGTGGGAGGGGGCTTGGCAGCGAGGACAGGTAACATCGAAAAAAATAAGAGAGATGGGGCCGAGATGGGATGGGGAGGGGATGGGGGAGGGGGGGTTGCTGTTCACAAATGACGGGGGATAGAAATAATGGCGGTTTGGATGGCGGGAAATCCTTCAATCAGGCTCCAGCTAATAGGCTTAAGACGCAAAACGTCTTTGTCCAGCATGAAGATGTTTAAAAGTCAATTTGTTTGGACACAGAGAGACGTTCAGGTCAGGGGTGAAAGGTCAACATGGAGGCGGATGATGTGTGGAAAAGATGCACTGATACCACTCTAATGTCGACGCCATCCAACGCCACAGCGGCAAGAGAACACTGATGAATTATCTCTAGAACCAACCACGCCGCTATCTAAAGACATGGTGCTGAAGCTGAAGTCCTGGCAGTCACGTAAAACTAAAACAGACTGAATTTGACTTATTTTGTGTTATCATCCGCCCAGGGAGCGTGAGGTTGACCCGATCATTTAAATTGGCACGGTGGGGGTGAGACAGAAAGAAAGAGAGAGAGCAAGAGCGAGAGAGAGAGAGAGAGAGAGAGAGGCAAGTGACACAATGTAAAATATGACCCGGGAAACTAATGCCCCCCAGGTGTGCGATACAGCAGGTAAACAATATTCATGATGGTGAAGGACACAACTGAACGTCGGCGATGGCGTCAGTGTGATACTTCGGTCAACACCGGGAGGTATCAGTGCATCCCAAACGGGTGCGGTTGGGGATAACAATGGGGGTCAGGAGGTATTAATTTAAGGACAGGTGGGGGGGAGGGGTTGATAGGGAGGAAAAATTCAGGTGGGTGTGGCCTGTGACAGTTGGAGGCGTGTCTTGCTCTCAGGAACTCCTCTTAGTCCTGGAGTGCTGGATCAACCACTGAAGAGTGATGTCTGCAGAGAGAGGGGTGGTAAGAGAGTGCAGAGGGTGAGAAGGCTTTTCTTTTTTTAAATATCATTATTACTGGTCGAACGCTCCTGAACGACCTCACAACATCTGGACTTTAAGAACTTTAGCACCAAAACAACACAGATCTGTGATGGCACTAAATAAATGTCTCGGTCATTTTCAAAACATCACATCTTTGGCGTTTTCACCTTCAACCATCGGTAAGCTGGGAGTGTGTGGGCGGACTTCCTGATACTCTGCTATACCGGTTCAAGTCAGACGAGTTCTGGACAGTTCTGTGTCGAGGGAGCTGAGAAAAATGTTGTTGTGCAGCATTCCACAAGGGCTATGTTCTTGGATCACCTCTATTTGATACTTTCTTCTACTGCGGCCGCCGCCAACCTTTTCCAACTCAAGATCACTTTTATTCTGCCAGTTCTACTGAGAGCGTCCAAAGTTAAGATCAAATAAAATGTTAGGGATCGACTCTGAACCGCCCAAGAGCGGCGTGTTTTCACAGAGTGGCCATGCGACGGCAGACCCTTTTACGATCGCTCATGAAAGCGACTGCGGGAGGAAAAGACGAAGTGGCTGAGCCGGGATCCTCTGAAGGATTATTTGCTGCCCTGAAGTAGAAAGTACGAAATGAACGTTAACATATTTCAGACCTTCTACATTAAACCTCAGAATATCTTATATCTGCTGTCGATGAACTGAACCAAACAGCGGTCCTGGAGAATCTTTACCCCCCTCAGAGAGTGTGTGTGTGTGTGTGCGTGTGGATGCTGTGTGTGTGTGTGCGTTACCGATGTTGTCTTTCTCCTTGCAGGAGATGGAGTAGCAGCAGATCTCTCTGTCCTGGATGGCCGACAGGTTCCTGATTTAAAGAGAAACAGTCAAACGGAGGTACAGGACTTTAGGACTGGATGGGTCATGTGACCACCTGTGGAGCGTGAACAAGCTGTAAAGGACGCCATGTCCGCTGTGAGTGTGGACTTACATCCTCTCGATCAGCTCCTTCTCATCCAAAGCTCCTATCAGGTCCCTCTTATTCCCCAGAACCAGGACCTGAACACACAGGAGAGACCAGACATGAGTCCTACAACAACCGAGCCAGCTGCTTATTGATTATATGATGATGTCATGATGATGTCATGATGCTGTCAAACGCCTCACTTAAAGTCTTTAGTCGCGGGGAGGAGCCCCCCTGAAGGCAGAAGAAGAAAGAACTGTTGCTAAGCACCAAAGAAGAAGAATAAAATCCTCATTGTTTTGATTGTTTTTAAAGGTCGCGTTGGTCACTGTCAGTCAGAATCACGTGGTTCCCTTTCATCTCATTGGGTTCTCGTCTGGTTTCTACTCACGCAACTTTATTGATTCCACTCGGGGAAAATCCCAGTGAGCAGCATAAAATCAACATACAGATTAATACATGGAGCTAATAAATGAAATAATGATGGATAAGATAAAAAGATGAAAAGATAAATAATGTTTTAATCCAAACGTCTTATTGCAGAGGATAAACGACCCGTGGGACTTAGAAACAGGAAGAAAGTACCGACACCCTGACGGCAGGACATGATCAGAGGAATTTTTTTATTATTAGTTATAATTGCTATTTATAATCATTTAAGTGGAAAGCGGAATAATTGCTTTTCTGAGGATTTGCCGATTACGGAATGAATATTTTGTTTCCGTCCTATAATTTTGGAGCAGATGTTGACAAACCTGCTCAGGCTGTCTCTTCGCCGCGAGGCTGTGAAATCTGCATATTAAAAAAAAACATCAGAAGACTCAATAAAAGACTGATAAAGAGGACAAGAGGGTGTAGGGCAGAACAGAAAAATACAATGCATTTTTTCTGCCTCTGATATCAGTGATCGGTTCTTTGGTTTTAGACACATTTATTCCAGAAGATTCTATCAGACTGAGACATGAATCAGTCAGTGCCTCATGGTCGGATCCAGAGCCTCGGAGGAGAGACAGCAGTGACCAACAGCTGTCCTCTTGAGCGCTCCTGCATCCATCCTGTCTCAAGGATAAAAAGTAGAGGAGAAAGGACGACCCCTTCAGGTGAACCTGCGGACATTTACAACCACCCTCTGCTCTGTCAGTCATTCAACACAGCTGATCTTCTCTCTCTCAGAAGATCAGCTGCATCGTGTTGAATCCCGATGGAAAGTCTGCAAACTAAAAGCGACTTTTCTAAATGTCAAGAAAGGTTATTCGGTGTAAAATGTTTTGAACCCCCGACACCGCCTCCTTCCTGACAAGCAAATGAATCGGGATGTCTATAATTGACAAAATGAGATTTTTGAAATAGATGGCCATTATCGGTGATGTCATGGCGACTTGTCTACAATTGCTCCGCTGCTTAGGCTGGTTTTCTTTGGGACATGTGTGACAAACAGAGACTTGATTAGATGGATGGCGTTCTTACAGGAATCCCCTGCAGCTGCGGTTTGTCCAGCAGGTTGTGGAGTTCGTTCTTGGAGGCTTCGATCTTCTCCGGATCTGCTGCGTCCACCATGTAGCTGTGACGGGAAAATAAAAACACGTTGATTTTAACAGTTGACCAGACTGATCACCTGAAAACACTCACGCCGACCCAGTTCCTTAAATCTGACGCTGCAGCTGAGAGTCTAGACTCACCAAGACCACTGAGATACAACGACACAACGATCTGCAGGACTGAAGACCATACAAAAGAGTTTTTCCACTACATCCAGCACAGTTTGAAACTTCTGTTTGATGGATTCTGGATGCGGCATTGGATGATCTCTACAATTACTCTATTTAACCCAACATTGCTTCAGTTAGCTCGTTTTCAACTACCTCAGTTTGAGTTTGATAATTTCAGCTATTAAGTTGGAGTAATTCTGCTCTCATAGAGTTTAACACACACACACACACACACACAAAACTAGTTAGGTAAAGATGCGCAGGTTCGCAGTCGACCATCTGTAAAAATAAATAAATTCAGCTCAGACTACAACATTTGTTACTTTTAGCCGTCGTAGCTTCAGACCCATTCCAGGGTCGGGAACCATAGTTTAGAAACTCACACAATCGCGCTGACTCCTCGGCAGTAGCGCTCCCACATGCTCCTGAAGCGAGGCTGACCGCCGATATCCCACAACTATGGAAACAAAGAAGGTCCAAAGTTTTGAAAAGAAGATGTTAGCTTAGAAAACACATAGAAAAACGAGACATCGGCATAGAGCAGACATTTCTGTTCTCATTATGTGGAGGGTAGAGAAACTCTCCTGTCTCAGCCATATGATTGTGACCACGGCTAAAAGGTAAAGGAGGATGTAAGTAAAGAAAGAATAAAGGGAATAATAAAAGGAATGAAAGAACAATGAAAGGAATAAGAAAAAGAGGAAAATAAAGGAAGGATAAAAGTAGGAAGGGGGTATAGGAAGCATAAAGGAAAGACACAAGGAATGAAGAATGCAAAAAGGAAGGAAGGAATAAAGGATGTATTGAAGGGGAAAAGAAAGACAGAAGGAATGAAGGATGCAAAGATGGAAGGAAGCAAAGATGAAGGAATGAACAGTGAACGGAACGAGAGAAAGAAGCGGAAAGATGAAAGGAAGAAGTAGAGAAGGTAGAAAAGAGAGAAGGAAATGAGGAAGGACGGATGAAAAAGGAAGGAAAGGAAGCATTAGGTGAAGAGAGTAGATTTCTCTTATGAACATAAGAAGACAAGATGAAAAAGAAGGGGGGAAGAGGAATAGAACTACCAACCTTGATGGTGACGTTGCCCTTGGTGATCTTCCTCATGTTGAAGCCAACTGTGGGAATCATGTCTTCACTGAACTGGCCAGACTGGAACACACACACACACACACACACACACACACACACAACTTATAAACAGTGTTTAGGAATCATTTTTGCGGTAATTCTATAATAACGTAAACCTCTTTTAATCACATTCTCACACTGACAAGGAACAACATAGTGAAGTGAATTCTCTGCTTTCGACCCATTCCCGAGGAGCAGAGGGCAGACCCTGTGACGCGCCCGGGAAACAATCGAGCTTACAGGAGTTTTGCTCAAGGACCCTTGACCCTTGACCTTGTAGCGTCAGGGGCTGGTATCGAACCGCCAACCTTCCAATTGTGGGATGACGGCTCTACTTACTCAGATGAATTGTTATGAATGCTTAGATTCTTAAATCTGAATTGACTGAACGTCTGTTTAGACTTGGAGACGTTTCACCTCTAAGCCAAGAGGCTTCCTCAGTTCTAACTGGTCAAGTGTTGAAGGCTGAACCGCCGTACATGGTTATATGTTGTTTTATCACTGCAATTAGAGAGAGAGGATGAAACGGAAGAAGGCGGCCACACAGAGGAATACGCAGAATATGAAGATAAGTAGAAGATAAAGTAACTGAAGATTATGCAGACGTAAAAATGTGACAGCAGAAAAAGCAAACAAACAAATACAAAGCAGAAAGAGAAGAGGTAGAAGTAGAAGTAGTAGAAGGTGATTAAGGAGAAATGGGTGATATGGAAGAGGAAGACAACGCAGGAGAAGATGGAAGGAGAAGATGATGGAGAAGAAGATAATGTAGAATGTAACAATGGAGCAGAAAAATGACAAGATGAAGCAGAGGAGCATTACGTAAAGTACATAAAAGAAGAAGCAGCGATAGAAGATGACACAGAAGAAGACAATGCACAAGAATCTATGGCAGATATAGTAGTAAGAACCTTTACCGGTAAAGATGTGACAGTAGCTACTAATAGGTTATATGTTAAACAAGCAGGATCTCTTTATCTTCTAGCCTCTGACGTCACCATCGCTGGAAAACAATGGATGCTGCCTGATGCTAGATGGCGTTAGCATGTTAGCCTTACCGCTATCACGTTCACGAAGGTGGTCTTCCCAGAATACTGCAGCCCCACCAGGGTGAGCTCCATCTCCTCCTTCCAGAAGAGTGCCTTGAACCAGTCAAGCAGTTTGTTGATGAGCGCGATCATCTTTTTTCTTCCGATGCTAATGACACTAAAACTAATGGTAGTTTCTATGCAGTTCCGGCTAGGTGGCTGTGCTAGCTAGCTACGGGAGCTGTCCCCGACAGTCTTCCGATTTCTGGACACTGACAGTCAAAGTGACAGCCACGGACGGTACGGCGACAACGGGAGACACCAGTGGGATTGGTACAAACCGACGAGTGGATGTTTATTCCGGCTAGATTGTCCGCGGTTTTATTTTCTGTTTACTAGCTCTCCTTTCTCTTCGCTGCGATGCCAAAACGGAAGTAGCATACCGCACCACATCCGATACAACCTTTCAAAATAATATCCATTTGGTCAGGAATAGCTCTATAAAACTAAAACAAAAGCTGGCAAAATGTTATTAAGGAGGTTTTATATTGTAATATTTGAAATTTTACTTATTTTGTAGTGTAAGTTTTTGTTTCTTTTAACTTATGTATGATATAAACATGAAAGAAAAACGTGATACCAGCATTTCAAATAGAAACTAATCCTCATAATTACACAAAAAACAAGCATTTAAGAGAAGGCAACAAAAAAAAAATTAAATAGAAACATATTTGTAATGAGTTCAAACAATTTATTTGTTCAATTTAATGACGAATTAATTAATTGATTCATAACTCGTGAAAGCAGAATGCAATGAAAGCCTTAACACCGAAATGTTTAAGATGATCAATGTGTTAGTGGCTAATGGAGGCTGAACATGAACACACGTATAAATCATATTTGGTAGAGCCTTTTCAAATTAAAAACCTCCAGGGAGATAATCTGCCTTTCTTTATTAAATAAAAGTTTATATAGGAATTAATATTTTATCTAATGAATTTGGATAAAAAATAATAATAACAATAAAAAGAGATCAGGCATTTGTGTCGCATGTTTATATTTCAATGGTTGTGTTGTTTGATTTTTTTGTTTGTTCAGTTCTTCTTCCTGTTCGGGTGTGGTTGGTGGCGGAAGTTAAGGAGAAAATAAAGGACAGATTCTGTAAAATTGAAACACTGACATCTCCTGGACACAGACGCTAACTACAGTTTATTATGTATACCGGTGAAATCTATAAGAGGTAAAACAAACATGATGCTTTTACAGACGACTGCAGTCTCTAAATGGCTCCACCCCAGTTATTAAATCTCACATTATGAAGAGTATTATTAGTTCCTTCCTCCCCACCTCCAGCGGGAGTTTTTCTCTCTGCGTCTCTGTAGATAACCTCGGTTTAAGCCGGCTCATTAGTAAATTGGGATTTTACGAATAAATCAAATTCATAAAAAAACAAAACTTAGGAAGTGGGAGAGAAACATGAAAGCGACTTTATCAGACACTGTTACAGACACGGGGACACTCCACTGAGACTCCATGATAAAAATAGAAACACATTTGATAATTTATAGACAAACTGTTACTATTTAAAGACGTGGGTCACGTGACACAACATCTTTGGCTCTGAGAATCGTCAGGGACGACCTCCGTCCAGGATGAACCCGATGCTCTGGGCTCTCCAACCTTCTGCTGTCTCTGTTCTGCAGGACCAAAACATCTCATGTGGTCCAGACCTCTCACGCTGCAGGTTCACGGTACCTCGTATTCTACATGCGTCCAGTTTGTTTCTGTTTTGTTCTGTTTAGAATATTTGTTGTGCGTTCAGTTTTTTAGCTTTCCTGGTCTTGGAAATGGGAATTCCTCTTATTTCCTGGTAGGCATCAGTTCTTCAGCTGGACTTTCTGCAGCTGTTTGCTGACCTGGTCTTCAGGGTTCTGCTGGGTCGGCTCCTGCTGAAGAAGAGAGACTTAGTTAAAAGAATGCAACTACTAATGCAACTTCTTATATATATACATACTTTAAGATATGAGACCAAAGAAATCTAAATTTACAACAAAGAAATCTGATAGACGAGAATTAATTCTCTTGTTTTTGGTGAAACTTCAGATTTACGAGCTAAAATTCACAAAAGAAAACTCAAAGCTACAAGAAGAACCTTTTCTGTCTTCTTCTTCCTGTAAATACATTTACAGGAAGAAGCTTGGATTTGTAATAAACCTCACATTTACAGTTCAAACCTAACACATTTCCTGAAAAAATGTTTTTGATTTTTTTAAAAGTACAATTAAAAAAGAAAAAAAAATTCAGATTCATGACATGCAAAAAAAAATGTAAATCCCATGAAGGACACTTGAATTTACTAGAATGATCTCTAGGACGGGAATCTGGTTCTGATTAAGTCTCTCTGATAAATGGTAACCGATGTTCTCAGACATCTCAGAAGATTCAGGACCCAGTTTCAGAAGATCCATCCACCCGGTGTCTGAAGCTTCTTATTGGACCCCTGAGGATCAATAAGAGGTTCTGACGCTCTGAACTCAGTCTTTCAGGTCGGCCCGGGATCTTCTGGAGACCTGGACCGGGCCGTACGAGCTGCTGAGGTCACGCAGGACAAACAGACACAGAGACAGAAAAACTGCTCCACGTTTCTCACATCAGGATTAGAGGCTTGAACCTGGTTCTGGAGCAGCTGGGAGCTGAACTGGGCCAACGTGGAGTACAGGAACTGGTACTGCTCTGTGGTCTGGATCATTCCCCCCCTGCACAGGTGAAAGGACCATTATGAGCCAAAGGTTCCTCTCAGATAGAGAGCAGATCAGGTTCTGACTCACCGGTCCAGTCGCAGCTGACAGACCGTCTCCAGGATGTCCACCTGACCCATTTCTCTCAGCTGCTGACAGCAGATGCTGCTCACAATGAAACACCCCGTCCTCCCGATGCCGGCGCTGAAGAGACAGGAGACATGGTCTTCATCACAGGGACCAAAGATCCAGTTTGAGGTCTGATCCTGTCTGAGGGAACTGTTCACACCCAGGAGGCCAGATTCTACCTGATCCGACCTCCGACCTCTACCTGCTCCGACCTCCCTTCAACCAGGATGAGTCAACATTTAATTAGATAAACATAATTAACAAAAAAAAAACTGAAACAGACGAGAAAATAACTATTTATGATGAAGAATCATGGAGCTCAGAGAAATAAAACCTTCAAATTTATCAGACAAAAAAACTAGGAGAAAAAACTGAATTGAATTTATGTGTTTTATGGGGAAAAATCGAATTCACTACAAAAACTGACAGATTTCCACCTACTTTCCTGAAAAAAAACCCCCATACAATTTGTAAGAAAATATCTTATTTATGAGAAAAGAAAAATCTCTTGAGTAAAAGAAAAATACAAATGACCAAACTTAAATTAAGGAGGAAACCCCACAAATCTCAAAATTTAATTTATCAGAATTTTTTTTAATTTACAGCAAAAACTGAAATCAAAGAGAAATATTTGAAAAAATATGAAAAAAAAAAAAATCAATCTCAAATTTATTTTTAATTCAATTGAAGACAAAAAAAACTCCCATTTAAGAGAAAAACGCATCTGATGGAAAAGAAAAATGGAACTTTTAATATCTAAACTGGTTTAAATGAAATCCCAGTTCAGGTTTTATGTCCGTTTTTGCTGGTTCCAGATTTTACAATGAAAGCTGCATATTTTTTTTACTGGATGCTCCTGAAGTCACCAGTAACCGACCTGCAGTGGACTATGATGGGTCCAGAACCGAGAACGGCCGCTGGGTTTGGCTGAGAGCTGGGCGGTTGTAGGGACTTGCTGTACGTCTCCACCTCCTCCACCAGTCTTAGCAGAGGAGCAGTGCATTGTGGGATGTGGTGGTCGGGCCATGAGGTGAACCAGTAGTGTCTGACGGAACGGCGCTCCGAGCACAGCTGCACTTACACACACACACACGCACACACACACACACACACACACGCACGCACACACACAGACGTATCATTTAATAGTACAAAAGACAGATTTCAAATGACAATTTCATGAGAAACATAAAAAAATTACAGGAATAAATAAATATTATAAAATTGTATTATTAACTAAAGTACAGCAAAGAACTGAAATGGATGAGAGAAACTTCAATTTTCAAGTTTAGGAAAAAATTAATTATGATTGGAAAAAAATCTAATTTTATGACAAAACTGATAATAAACAAAAAGAACCGAAATCGATTATAAAAATTCTAATTTATTGGAAAATTATCTCATTTCCAAGACAAAAGCGACAGATTTCAAAAAAGAAAACAAATATGTAACAAATATTTGCCCTTTTTTCCGGGCAGAAGTAACAAAAAAAGCACTTTTTACGAAAAACTCTACAAAAAATGCACATTGTTTGGCTGAAAGTAACAAAAAGTTTGTAAGGGGCGATAATTTTTCTTTACTGATCCTGTAGGAGTATCAGACATGATTTCACAACTTTTGAGTGTAGAGGCTTTTGTGCGACTCATTGGCTCCACAGTAACAGAAGTTACAAACGTTACAAACTCATATGTTGGAGTAACAATAACCTTATTTTCTTGTAAAGGAAACTTATTTTGTAAATTTAAATACTCAAAGAAAACTTAGAACACATTTGTTTCGGGTTTACACCACTAAAGAACTTCAAGGAGGATGAGACAACAAAAACTTTATTAACAATGAAATAAAAATTTGATCCAAATAAAACCTGAAATCCACAAGTAAAAAAAAATCGTAATTATTATGGAAAAACTCAGAAAACTTCAGAAAAGAATCCTCAAATTTATGAGGAAAAATAGATAATGTTTGAAAAATATCTGAAATTCATGACAACAATTCAAAATATATTAAAAAAAAACAGATTTCAGATTTTTAAAAAAACCCAACCATGTTTAGAACAATTAATTAAATTGTCAAGAAAAATATGTTATTTATGAGAAACTAATCACAAAAGTACGAGAAAAACTGAAATTGAGGGGAAAAACTTAAATTTACAAGGAAATGGTCAAAATTATGAGTCAAAGACAAAACCGGCCTTTACCTGGATCTCCATGTCAGTGATGGTGAACCCGTCTTTCTCTTGGCTGTCTTTTACTCTGAGGAGGAATCTGCCAAATTGACTCATCTCTCCTTCTTCCTTGTCCTCCTCCTCCTCTTCCTCCTCCCTCACCGGCCTCCTCTCCCCAGGCTGAGGCCAGTACAGCTCACACTTCTGGAACAAACATGGACACCGTTGTCAGGACGAGTCTGGAGCAAGAAGAAGAAGGAGGACAGGAGAGAAGGGGTTCGGGTCTCCTCACCTCATTGCTCTCTTTCAGTCTGGTTACCATGACGATGATGCTGCTCCTCTCCTGCCACACCATGTCCCAGAAGTCTCCCACGGTGTGAAGCATCGGACCCTGGGTGGCGATGAAGGCCTGGGGCGAGCCTCTGTAGCCCTGGAGCGTAGAGAGAGAGAGAGAGAGAGCCAGAGAGAGAGAGAGAGAGAGAGCCAGAGAGAGAGAGAGATCAAAAAGTCTATATCAGATCCTCTCACTGAAAGATTATGTCATGAGAGTTTCATAATCTGTTCCCTTTGCTCCTGAGCTGCTGTTAGGTAAGATTTGTTTATTGTTAATTAGTTTGTTTATTTGTCAGGGACAACCCTTTGTTAGTACATGCCGAGCTGAGGGTGGGGCTGATGCCGTACTGTGATGGGGAGCCTGGTGTTGTCATCGTGGGAGGTGTGTTGTCATCCTGGGAGGTGTGTTAAATATTAAATATCAGGGGATATCACATTCCGTTTTAAGTCACCTAACCCCAGATGGATTCAGTGGCTTAAATGTCCTAAAGTTTCAGGATACATCATCAGTGGTAAACCTCAGAATCCACGGGTGTTTCTGGATTTTACTACTAGACACCCTCCCCTGAGGCGCCCCCCCAGGGTGATCAGGTCCTGGAGTGTATCATGTAATCCCATAGGGATTCATTTCTCTCCTAAAATGCAATTTTTGTTATGGTTGTGTTAAACTGTTATTACCGTGTTATTACACTTGTATAAGCTGCTAAATAGGCTTAATAAGATTTCTAACTGCTGAATAATTTATAATTAACGTTTTGAGTCACATGACCTCCTCCAATTCAGAAGGTAAACATTAAAAGCTGCAGGAAGTGATGACCTTAAAGTCTGTTGCAGTGTGAGCCTCGCTTCCACACGCCTGCAGGTAAAAACACGTCTGAATTTGAATTCATCACTCACAGTTTGAAGGATAATGATGTCACTTCCTGTGTCCACTATGAAGCGCCAGAGGGCATTTAGTAGTCCTACGTCAACCTTGGCATAAAAACGCCATTTACATTAAAAGTTAGCTATTTGAATTATCTTGAACCTATACCTGTAGAAAAAGTTCACACTTCTAGTTGTAACAGGGGGGAGGGGCTTCTTTGAAATGTTCTAGCGGTCACTGTGGAGCCATTAAGCCACACCCACTCAAGTAACCCAATCAGATTATAATGGTTGCCACACCTGATGGGGGTGTCAGTTTGGGTGAGCCTCACAACACCAACTTCCTGTTTCATGGGGAAAATCAGTCTGGACCTAATACCATAATGACCTTCAGCCTTTTAGGTCTTATCGACCTGAATTCCCTCCTCACCTGATCAGGTGTTGTGGAGGCAGTGGGGGAGGCTCCAGGTGGGATGTGCAGGGGAGGGGTGGTTGTAAAGCTGAGGTCCCAGGTTTTGTAAGGGAGCAGCCGACCCAGAGAGGGCCCGTCTGAGACAGACGTTGGTCTGTCCTCTGGTGGGTGGGGGAGTTAAATCCAATTCATTAAAAATAGATTTAACTCGGCAGCCAGTCACTACCAGTCACCAGATTCCGGATCCTCTGCCTTTGTTGTGTCCCCAGATCTCTTTAAGTCCTGTCCAGACCTCCCCCGCCTGAATCTACTACAGCCTCTCCTCCATATTTGTCCAATAACCTTCCTTCCCCTCCCTGATTACTTTTTGAAGTCTTTTTGTTTCCTCTTCTTCATCACTGTCTCCCTGGATTTTAAAGCTGGGCCTTTAACTCTGAGCTTTATTGCTTGGTAAAACACTGAAATCCAACAAAGTAGATTCTGTGACTTTCATATCAGGTTTAAAGAAACTTAACCCCCGTCCTCTTTCACCACAGTTGGTTTCTGCTACCTCATAAATTAGGAAGTGACATCAATAGCATCCACAAAGCGACCAATCAGCAGCTTTATTTTCACGTGCAGACATCATTATTGTTCTTTTGACCGGACACAAAGTGTGAGGGGGTGTAGAGTTCAGTCGGGGAAGAGTCACTCCTTGGGTAGCCATCCTCCTACGCTGCCAGACAGACCAGAACCCGAAACAGGACGGCGCTGACGCCCACGCCGTGTGACGTCGCCGTCTGCTCCCTTTAACCACAGTTCTTCTTGACACCTGCTGATCCAACAACCTTCTGGTGACAGACGCTGCATATCAATAAAGTTTTGTACAAACCCAAATAAATATATAACGTCCTCATTGTCCCTCCACCGGAGTACCACAAGGTTCTGTGTTCTGTCCTCTTCTATTATCAGTATATAGTAAAGTCATTCATTGCTCATTTTTTAAAATCCATTATTCATCAGTTGTTTAAAGTTTAAATCTCGGACTCCTGGAGTTTCTAGAGTCGAGACCTGGTTCTCCTGACTCTTCCAGTTTCGAATGGTTCCAACCTTTATGGTGAGCGTCTAAAGAACTTTGTAGACCCATTAGCTGCTCTGACCTGACAGCGTTCTGATATGAGCCCATTCTTCACGCATATTCTTGGGTTTACCTGCTGCAACCGCCTGATTCAGATCCTACAAAGGGATTTTCTCAGGCATTCACGTCATGTGACTCTCAAACATTCCAGGACTTCATCTGGAGTCAAGATGCTAGCTTTAGCTGTTAGCCACTGTAGCATAGCTGCTTTATAATTTTCAAGAACAACCACTGGAAACAAGATGCTAGTTTTAGCGGTTAGCTAATATGTTTATGAAGGCTGACATTAGCTAACTTAAGCTAAATAGATTAAATGAGTCAAACTTGGCTAAAACAAGTTAAAACATCTTACTTTATGAAAGGTAGTTGAAATTAGCCAACTTAACTGTGATGGTTGAAATGGTCTAACTTTAGCTATAAAAGGTTAATGAAGCTAACCTTAGCGATGATAGTTGAAATTAGCTAACTTTGTCTAAGATAGCTGAGATTAGCTTGAAATAAGAGTCTCACTCTGATGTAGTTGGCGTTTATGTAGCGGTCTGGCCCATCCCCTTCCTCCAGGCTCCTGAGGATCACCCGGGTCTCAGGGTCTAAACAGGAAACAACAGACCTCTATGTTAACTACAGCATCAGGTTTGGTTCTGTACAGGCTGACGGCGGCGGTACTGACTGGGTAGGATGGTTTTGTATCTGTCTTTGATCATGTGACCCGGAACGTCGAGCTCTGCGGAGCTCACGAAGTTGGGAGGGATCTTCTGTGGAAGAGACGGGGAGAAGATGATTGTTAAAACAAACACGCCTCACGAATGTCCAATAAACCGATCCGACGCCACGGTACCTGGTACTCTACGTTCAGCGCCGTCGTGTCCGAGGCCGCCTGCTGCAGCGTGGAGTGTGTGAGCTGTCGGGATAAGGTGTGAAGCAGCTGAAGCCACACCTCCTTTGGGGTGGAGACAGAGCACACAGGCTCTGCCCCCAGACTGCTCACGTCCAATAGCAGAGACAGGTTGGAGCCCCGCCTACAAAAAAGATCAATGTCCCAAAACGAGACAATGCGAGACAATTTTTTGAATGCGAGAAGATTCCTTAGAAACGGACCACAGTTTGAGAACGTGAAGACATGGTTTTAGAAAGTCTGGGAATATATGATGATAAGTGAATGCTCTCATAAGACCTTTGAAAAAAAACAACTTGTGTTTTTAGGGACATTTTTTGAAGATTGAATGTGAGGACATTTCTAAAAAAAATTGTCATCTCTAAGACTTGAAGACATTGTTGGAAATCAAGAACTTTGAAAATGTTTCTTTTTTGGAAATCAAGGATTCTTTGAGAAAAAAACTGTTTTGAAGACTTTAATTTAATTTAACTTTTATTTTTAAAATTATACATTTATACAAATTATACATTTATTTTACGTTTTTGGAAATCAAACATACTCAATGAAAACAAAGACGGCGTAAGGAATTAATGGAATGTTTGGAAATATCTGGAGGTGGAATCTTGATTTTAGAAATCGCAGCTTTTGGAACGTAGTTGAGGAATTTTGGAGGTTTACGATTTTTTTGAAGACTTGAGGACATATTTGAAAATCACTGCCACTCAGAAACAAAGACATTTGAAATGTGAGGAATGGTTGTGAACTGAAGACATTTCTGGAAATCAATAATCTGATTAAATTAATAAATTAAAGATAAAGTAAGAAAAATTACAAATTAATTTTTAAAACTTGTAGATCTTTTTTATTTTTCTTATAATCATTGATGGGAAAGAAAAACTTTTCGTCTTATGTAAGGACATTTTGGATATTTAAAAAAAAAACCACATTTCTGTAAAAGGAATCGTTTGAGAAGGTCAACACATTTTTTCATGATGAGAACATTTCTAGACACCTACAACCCTCTGAGTTGGTTTGGTCAGGAAATTGCCGGATTACAAGGACATTTTTGTGGAGTGAACGCTCTTTGGGACGTTTAAAGCAGACATGACTTTGCAGAGGTTTTGCAGTAGGAAGGGTTAGAGGTCATTCTGTTTTTAGACAGAAAGTATGGTTTGAGATGGCGGCGAGGAGAGTTCCACACTCACCTCTCCTGGAGACGGACCGAGGCTTTGCGAGGAGGCGTGTTCCTGGGTGGGGGGGTGGTGGGGTCTTCAGCAGGAGGGGCGGCTGTGTGGATGGCTGACATATTGATGGTGTGTCTAAGTCTGTCTGAGGTCTTAACTGCTCGTCACAACGACATGCTGCAGGAGAAACAGAGTCTGTAAACATCATTGTATCCTCTCCAGGGGTCACTCCAGGTTCATAAGGTGAAAAGGTCGAGGTTCACACAGAGAAATAGTCCAGGTTTATTCAGTCAAACAGTCCAGGTTCATACAGTCAAACAGTCCAGGTTCATACAGTGAAACAGTCCAGGTTCATACAGTCAAACAGTCCAGGTTTATTCAGTCAAACAGTCCAGGTTCATACAGTGAAACAGTCCAGGTTCATACAGTCAAACAGTCCAGGTTCATACAGTCAAACAGTCCAGGTTCATACAGTCAAACAG
>VRLP01004671.1:0-2500 GCA_009660295.1 Lophius piscatorius
GCGAGGGGAAAGCAGAGGCGGGGGCGGGGGGGGGGGGGGGGGGGGGCTGATGGGAGTTTCTTCAAGGAGAAGAGGGATCAGGGAAGATTTATGGTTTTAGAGATTAGGGGAGTTTGTCAGCATAACAAAAGATCAGAAAGGTACAACGGTGGTTCGTCGAGGTAAAGAGAGGTTATGGGAGTGCTGAAGTCTACCGCTGGACAAGGAGGACCAACCAAATCTGGTGAACAACAAGGAGTGGTTGGTAATAACCTTGAAGAAATGTGATAGACATCAGAGTTCTGTCGTAGACCTTGTCCAGTTACCAAGAAAGACATCTTCATGGTCCCTTAAAGACAAGGTGTTCTTTTGAAGTTGAAGGAAAGGAGAAACTTCACCATCGTCTATAATTAAAGCATTAAAGAAAGTGAACCATCAACCACAAAACCTACCTTAGATAGTCGTTATATTTTGGTCCCACCCTGCAGAATCATGATGATCAGCATTCCAGATTCACAAGGTTCACTGTGGACTTTTAAAACTGGGTTGCATTCAGTTCCTTCATGGCCCTACCAGTTTTGTGGGGCGATAACTCAAATCCCATAATGAGTCTTTCACCAGACAACGAAACAACTTTTTGCTTTGTCCGAATTTGAAACAAGTTTTATATCCCACAAGATATATTGGACTATATTTACTGTCCTTTAGTACCGGTAAGACGTGGATGCAGAGAAGTACATCCCGGTATCATCAGCATAAAAGGGTCAAGTTTGCGTTTTTTTAATGATATGAAGAAGGCGTCCCCATGGCCTCCCTTGGGACGCCATTGGATAGTCTTAAGGAGTTAGAAGTAAGACCATCTGCTTGGAGACACGGGGGTTTTCCTGATGGGTAATTTCCAAACCACAGTTTGTTCTCACAGTAAATATGATGGTTGAAGTGAAGTTTGGTTATAAACCAGCTGGTAACTGAAGGAAGGGTTTTGAGATAAAGCAAAAGCAACTGCTTCTTTCAGCTTTTTTCCCTTTTAAGGGGTCGCCACAGCGGATCGTCTTGTTCCGCTTATTGACAGATGAAAACTGAAGTGAAGATTGTCAAGACGAAGTGCGAGGATGTTGAGTTTCCTGTCCAAGACTTTACCTCCTTCCTGTCTCTACCAGGTTTGCGGGGAAATATCGGGATACCCTCGGATCCCGTAAGGAGCCTCTCACCAATGGCGAGCTGAACTGTTCGGAGAGCGAGTGCGATTCCACCAGCCGCCGCGTGTCCTTCATGAAGATGGTGGGCCTAGGGAAGCTAAAGAGGGAGTCCATGGCCGACCATTCGTCCCAGGCTGAGGAGCAGCCTGTGAAGGAGGAGGTGGTGGAGGAGGTCAAACCCAGAGAGCCACTATCAGGTTAGAAAACCAAGCGATGACAAACCACTTGGGATTTATCTCAAACCCAATAAATTTCCATCAGCTCCTGGTCCTCACATGGGATAGATTATTTTGGGAATGCTGACTAAATAGAAAACTGATCTTTGGAGGCGTCACTCGGGGAGTGGGGAATGATAAATATCTTCATCCCTGGGAAAACAAACTCTGAGGCTCCAAGGTTTCCCCCGGAGAAGTTCATTTGTCTGGTGGCATGTGCCTTTTGATGGGGGGCTGGTAGCCCAGAGTGGGTGTCACATTCATTCTCGTTAGGAATGTTGCTGGTGAGATTTCCAACCGTTACGGATGAGGTCTGAAGGAAACATCTGGCAGGTTTTTTCACATGAAGATATGCTTATCTATCTCCGATAAATGATCATTATTCACGGATGCTGATTGGTTTCAGAACCTTGTGGAGTCCGGTACAGTCTTTCTCAAGAAAACTGCGTTCCGAACTCTTGATGAAGGTTCATCTACGTGTGATAGAGAACAAAATATCTGATCTACTTCCTGGTTGACCCTCATATATTGTTGTTAAATCGAAACCAACCACCTTCGCATTCAAAGATGAATGAATAGATAGAGTGTTGACCTGTGGTTCCCAGAAAGTGGGCCACACTGGCACCGCGCCACAATGCTTTTGCTAGCAGGCAGCAAGTGAAGTGAAAATAAACTCACGTTAATATTAAAGAATTTAAGGCGGAGTTAGCAGTATTACACTGAACTCAACTGTCTGTGCTACATAGACTGGGACCGGAGGATTAGTTTTGCTATCAGGTACGCAGTCACCTTGCGTCGCCAGGGCCGATGAACGCAAGGGAAAAGGAATTTATCTGTGGAGGTGGAGGATCCTACTTCAACACCTGATTCATATCATACTCCAGTGTTCCAGTGTGTGATGGTGAAGGTCTGATGTTCTCACATAGGTGGTCTGTCCCTCTCTCTCTCTCTCTCCCTCTCTCTCTCTCTCTCTCTCTCTCCGGGTCCAGCTTGTTTTCATACCACCCTCACTGATCTTATCGATGCCGACTGTCTGCAGGCTATTTTAGACCCCGACTCTCACAATGAAAGGTGGAAAGAAACTCATGACAGAAGTAGAGGATTGAG
>VRLP01004671.1:5000-45801 GCA_009660295.1 Lophius piscatorius
GGCCGTCTGCGTGGTGCCGGGAAATTGATCTCAACTTCAACACAAATGAATCCAAGGAAAACAATCTTGGGACTCGTAAGAAAAACACAAAGACACTTCACACTGAGCCGGGCACCGATTGGTTCCCCGTCGAGGTTGTGGAGGGGGTCCAGTTTCACATTTTTAGAGACCTGACCCGGAGAGTCAACACCTCCAGCCTGATCCAGAAGCCCCACAAGTGTCTCTTTTCAACGGAGTCCCCTTCACACCCCGGACCCCTCTCTGTTCACCAGCAATACTGAGAACCCCCCCAGTCAAAACTGAGACCCAAGAACTGTGGACAAATCCTGAACTCACAACCCCCCACCCCCACCCCTACAGAAAGGTGCAATATTCACATGCTTTTACATTTACGTTTCTACTCCTGTCCATTTGTCTGTTTGTCTGTTTGTTTGTTTGTTTGTTTGTTTGTTTGTGAGCAATATTACAGAAAAATTCCTGGACAAATTTGCTTAAATTGTTTTTTTGGTGCCATTAAATGTTTATGCACCATTTCAATTTTCATAAATTACAATAATACGCAGTTTGGAGTAGTGACATCACAATGTGGCTATTGCTGCCTTTCATTCCTTTGATTCCTCTGATGTTCAGTAGGGGGAGCAGCTCAGGGCTTGGTGGGCTGAACAGAGACGCTGAAGTGGAAGGCCCAGTAACTCAGACATTAATGGAGAAATCTGCATAACCTTAATGCCTCCAAACAAAGTTTTGTTGTTTTTCCTCAGTGACAATAAAAATCTGTCGTGAGCAGAAGCGACGGACCTGGAGGTCTTTTGAAATCTCTGTGGGAGAATAAAAAAAAAGAAAAGAGCTTCGTAATCCAAATTAGAGGTTTCAGGTCCACCGAAAACATTCGCCGCTGTTTTTACACAACAGCCACTTGAACCCTGAGCTCCGAGAAAAAGTTTTGGATGTTCAAGCAAGGACTTGTTTTCAGACGCGGCTGAACCACCATATCAGCCATTCAGCTGTGTGTGTGTGTGTGTGTGTGTGTGTGTGTGTGTGTGTGTGTGTTATGTCATTGTTATTGTTCCACAGACGTCTGAGGTGTTTGTACCTGCATCACTCTTATGTACTGTTTACACACAGGAGCTCAGAGCTGCAGCTGCTGAGGCGTCGGCTTAAAGCCAAAACTCCCCGCGCCGTCGGAGGAGTTTGCGTGTAAACGCCACGCATACACGCAAAAACATCCAGCGCAAGGCAGCTAAATAACAGAATTAGCCGCACAGACTCCCACAGCTACCGTGGACCAGAGCGGGTTCAAACATCTCGCCGAAACGCTCGCACAAAAGCACTGAGTCACGATGAAGTAACCATCGACTCGGGCGCTCTGATGACGGAGGCGCGTTGGAGCCCGACATGTTGACAGATATCAGATGTGTTCAGACGTTTGAGCCTGCTGGAGGTTGATGTTCAGCCAACGTTTTCTGACGTCGACGTTCTTCTCACTTCCAGCTGAAAACACAAACATCTGTTCGATATTAAGAGCCTGAGAGTCTTTCTAACATTACATCCACGCCTGCTGGGCTTATTGGGTTTTATGGTTCCTTTTGGGAGCAAGTAACTGATTGTTTAATTCATAAAAATGTGAGAAAAAAAATCGAGTGAAATAACGTGAGAAAGCAGCCGAGGAGGGCTGGAGCCTATCCCAGCCGACACTGGGCAGGTCATCAGAGGACCCAGAGAAACCCAGAACCTTCTTGCTGTCAGTCTGTTGACCCGATATATAACCTAATTTGCATAAAAGAGATGACAAAGTGTCACAAAAGTAGCATAAAAAGGTTAAATTCCGCGTGTGTCGCCTGTCGTCGGGCAGACTTCCTGCGCTGGGTTCAGGTGTCTGACCTGCGTTTGACTGCTGCTGATTGTCGTCTTCACGCATTCTGGTTTCTCGTGTCGGCATGAAGAACCGAGCTCGGGTCCCACAGATGCGGGTTTGCGGCGGAGCGTCAAACAACATTCGGCGCCACCATCTCCGCGCTCCAGCGTCTATCTGACAGGCTGGATTAGAGATCTGACCTGATGTCCTCCTGCGCTTCGTGGCTCGTCAACGAGACGGACGGAATTTTACTTTATTATAAAAGATGTAATAAACGATCATTTCTGTAAATCATTACCAAATAACAGAACATTCAATTATTTACAGTCTGTGTGTGTGTCTGTGTTTGTTTGTGTGTGTGTGTGTGTTTGTGTTTGTGTGTGTGTTTGTGTGTGTGTGTGTTTGTTTGTGTGTGTGTGTGTGTTTGTTTGTGTGTGTGTGTTTGTGTTTGTGTGTGTGTGTTTGTAACAGCTGGGATGTTCTGTGGTTTTGATCGCCCACATGAAGAAGAGAGTTGTCATGAAATCAGATATTTGTGGGAACTTCTGTTTAGAGAAAGTTCTTGGTGTTTGTGTTGTTTCATTTGTGTAAACAGAAAGGCATCAGTAATGAACACAGTAGAAAACATTAAAAGCCCCAAACGGCTCCTTTTCATAGTTTCTTTTTAAATGCTGTGAAACATATATATATATACACAACATATATATATATATATATATATATATGTTAATATCTGCTTAATATTTCTTTGGTGTGTATGTGTAATTTTCTATTTCATCCTATTTTCTAAACTGCTGCTGTCACCTTATTAATGTGCAGTTTGGCAGTTACACACATGTGTACTGGTTGTGTAGTGGTTGTGTACTGGTTGTGTACTAGCTGTTGTTATGGCTCTAACACACGCCCAGATCTCAGTGAAGTCCTGATCTGCTGACGCATAGACGACGTCATCATCTGCATAGAAAATACCACCAACATTCTGAGTCTCCACCTGACGTCGCACACACGTCATTATAGTAGTACTACCATGTAGTACAGTAGTGTAGGTAGTACTCACCAGAAACACTATACTGGACCAGTAGGCTGTGCGATAAATGGATGGATTCATGTTTGGACGAATGAGGAACCTTTAGCGACCTTCGACCTGTCACCAGGTAGAGTTTACGTTTGCGGCGAAGAGGAAAGAGTTAATGATCTTTGCACACGATTTAAAACTATAATCTTTGTCATGTGAGATCGTCAGCAGGTGGGACGGCGGCGTGTTGCAGCAGGTTTCCTCGAAGAAGGTGGAACAGGAAGTTCCCTTTAAGACATAATGATGGTTGTAGAACTGGACGTCTGTGTTCTGGGAAGATTCAGAACATTGTTCTGAAAACAGACCGGAGAACCGGCGGTCGGTTGGCAGCAGATGATCTTTGTAGCTGAACATGCGTCGGAAACACACTCTGAGACCCTCAGAGGCGCCGATGGGGGCTCATGTTCAGTCAATGATTGACACATCCGTCTGCAGCAGATGAAGGTTCCTGACCAGCTATCTGCTGCTGAACCACTTCCTGTCAGGGACCACAGGAAGGACCTCCCACCCCTCGCTGATAATCATTCATCGGACACTTTCACGCCGACAGAAATACTCTCCGCTCCAGAGACGTAACTTCTCCAAACATGGAGCTCCTCCACAGCTCTGGGTTTTGGTTTTTATAAAGGGGTGGAGTCAGGATTTTTTTATTTTCATTTCTTGAACAGTGCATACAGACTTTTTATATGATTTTTCTTTCTGGTCAGCTACTCGTAAACTCGTGGATGAATCACCGTGAAGCTGGATGGAAGGGTTGGATGTGGAAGGAGGGATTGGAGAGGATCTGGGTGGAGAAGTAGATTCCAGATGGTTGGTCGTTTGGTTTAGTGGTTGAATAGTCGGGTAGTTTGTTGATTGGTTTGTTGATTTGTTGCTTAGTTGGTTTGCTGATGGGTTGATTGGTTGGTTGGGTGGTCGTTTGGTTGTTTGGTTTATTGGTTGGTTGGTTGGTTGGTTGACCGGCTCGCTGTTTTGGTAGTTGATTGGATATTTGGTTGATTGGTTGGTTGGTCGTTTGGTTTAGGGATGATTAACTGGGTAGTTTGTTTATTGGTTGGTTGATTCGTTGGTTGATTAGTTGGTTGGTTGGCTGTCCAAATTAAAATCCCGATTCCCCAGTAAACCTAAGATCAAGGTAACAGGATTACGTTTGTTTGGTTGAATTAGAAGAGCGTCTACATTTTGCGCAGATTTGCGTCTCTGGAAGTAAATCTTCCGGTTTTTGCTGGTTTGTGAGTCTTTGTTGCCGTTTCATGAACTATTTACTACAAGTAGATATAAGTAGAATCCTGCAAACCCTTTAAAAAAAAAAACACTTGTGATGAAGGGTCCGATTCTGATTCAAACCCGTACCGTCTCACCGGCCACCAGTGAAGACCGCTGGTTCTGCCTGCTACTCGTTTGGACTCTAGAGAGGCGGGACATCTTGTAACTGCGCATCCGAAGAAGTCATCATTGCTGAAGATGTCGGAAAGAGAAGGTCGGGAGGACAGAAGATTTGTCCCAGCTGTGCCTGCAGGGAACTGAGCCGGAACAATCCTCCGCTTATTAAATATTCAATCAAAGAAGGATTGGGCTTTGGGACAGGATATCTGCTGGTTCTGGTTTGACACCAAAAGGTATTTGAAGACGTCATCTTGGACTTAAAGGAAAAGCTTTCATCTCTTCTTCTCTCGCTGATAGACGGACGGATGAATCCGTAAAGTTCTTCTCAGCGCCACGAACATTCATGAAAATCTGTTTTGTAGATTTTGTGTAATTCAGAAAAATGTTTAAAACAAAACGCCGTACCCGGTCCAACAATGTTTTTTTCCTGGACCCGCTCCTTTACTCGGAACCACAGCAACGGTTTTTGGCTCCTATCAAGGTTCTTTCTTATTGTTAGCCGCCGTCACCGCCGCCGTCACACGATTGTTGGGTTCTGGTGGAGGTGTGGTTGTACGGTACCGGAGTACGGCTGTTAGCGGAGCAGAGGTCAGACAGGAAGTGATGTCATGGCTCACGCACCGATCGACATACGTATGGATGAAGGCGGGTCCGTGAGTGTTCCGACTGCCAGAAACACAATGGAGGTTTAATGAGACCACTGGGGAGACGCAGCAATGGGTGGGAGCAGCAGAAGGTGATATATCAGCCGTCTGAGAGCCCAAAGCAGACGACACCGCTCATAAAACACCGTCGTAACGACACACACACACACACACACACACACACACACACACACACACACACACACACACACACACACACACACACATTCTGTACGTCATGTGTGCCCCTCCATACAGAAACACTGCTCTTATTGTTCAGCTTCAGCCAGCAGAGGAAATCTGTTCCAGCTGCAGGGATGAGGCCCCGCCCACCTCCACCCTTCACTCATACCATCACATCGCATACTCCTCACTACTGACACCAACACCACCATCACTATCAACACCACCATCACCACCAACACCACCATCCCTACTGACACCACCACCACCATCACTACTGACACCAACACCACCACCGTCACCACCAACACCACCATCACTACTGACACCAACACCACCAACATCACCACCAACACCACCATCACTACTGACACCAACACCACCATCACCACCAACACCACCATCACCACCAACACCACCATCACCAAAAACATTACCATCACAACTGACACCAACATCACTAATGACACCAACACCACCATCACCACCAACACCACCATCACCACCAACACCACCATCACCACCAACACCATCACTACTGACACCACCATCACCACCAACACCACCATCACCACCAACACCGCCATCACCACCAACACCACCATCACCACCAACACCACCATCACCACCAACACCACCATCACTACTGACACCACCATCATCACCAACACCACCATCACTACTGACACCACCATCACCACCAACACCACCATCACCACCAACACCACCATCACCACCAACACCACCATCACTACTGACACCACCATCATCACCAACACCAACACCACTACTGACACCACCATCAGTACTGACACACTACATGGGAAGAAACCTACAACTGCAGCTGCTTTCATTTTAGTTCCTCCCATGTTGGACTTGCTCTTTGGTGCAAACAGGAAACCAGAATCATATCTGGATCAAACCTCCAGGAGAAACGTTGCTCGGTCCTCCTCATGGGTTCACTCGTCTCCTCTCATCTCAGATGGTTCCATTCACTCTTGAAGGACGTATCTGGATGAGACGTTTCAGGCCGACAGACGGTGAACTCCTGCGTGGAACTGAAGAACCTGCAGACGCTGAGTCAGCAGAACTTTACCTGCACAGATTCACCTGGAAGAAAGAAAAGCTTTCATGTTTTTGGTTTAGTGTTGCTGTAAGATGGAACCTCTTGAAATACCTTCAACATACGTTTGAACAGTGGTCGCATTATTCAAGAGTGTGCCGACCGAAACCTGAGCTGCTCTCTGGCATTCTTCTCCTCTCTGGTCGTCTGTCAGAGGAGAGCTGCTCCTCCTCCTCCTTCTCCTCCTCCTCCTCCTCCTTCTCCTCCTCCTCCTCCTCCTCCTTCTCCTCCTCCTCACAAACTGAAGACCCACAGCTCCTCTTCTCATCTTTATGCACTGATTCCTGCACAGATGTTTTCACATCCTGTCCGGAGCAAACAGCTGAAACTGCAACAACAAAACAACAACTAACAACCGACAATCTCGCAATGTTGAAGAAAGTTCAAGAAATCATGGATGTCCTCCAAATGTAAAGATGGTTTGACTCTGACTCTGACCCTAACCCTGACTCTGACCCTAACCCTGACCCTAACCCTGAGCCTGACCCTAACCCTGACTCTGACCCTAACCCTGACCCTAACCCTGACCCTGACTCCGACTCTGACCCTGAGCCTGACTCTGACCCTAACCCTGACTCTGACCCTAACCCTGACCCTGACTCTGACTCCGACCCTGAGCCTGACTCTGACCCTAACCCTGACTCTGACCCTGAGCCTGACCCTAACCCTGACTCTGACCCTGAGCCTGACCCTAACCCTGACTCTGACCCTAACCCTGACCCTGACTCTGACTCTGACCCTGAGCCTGACTCTGACCCTAACCCTGACTCTGACTCTGACCCTGACTCTGACTCCTGGAGGGGCTGAAAACGTGACAAACCATCTGAGCTATAGTTCCTGTGCTCTATGAAGGGTTCAAGTTCATGCCCTCATCAGCCCAAAGGCTGAACACTGTGACCTCTGACCTCCTCACCTCTGCAGGACCACATTTGAGTCCACTGCTGAAGGGAGAGGAGGAGAACCATGTGGGTTCAGAGCGGAGCGGTTCCCCTCACATTGTTCTGTTTATAGAGAAGATCTTCCTCTGGGCTTTCACTGTGTGAAGGAGAGTCTTCCTCTGCCGCCGCCGAGAACCTCAGATGAGGCAACATCTGGACGCCTCATATCCTCACATCCTTACATCCTTACATCTTTACATCCTACCAACCTCACATCCTCACATCCTTACATCCTTACATCCTTACATCCTACCATCCTCACATCCTTACATCCTACCATCCTTACATCCTTACATCCTACCATCCTCACACGGACTCCGAAGGAGAACCGGATCCGTATATCCAGCAGGGACACAGGGAGAAGCCGGGTTTGGACTTTTCCTCATTTTTCTATATTAACTTTACTAAACAGTGAAAAACAAACAAAACAAGCATATTAACTAACTTAACTTATTTATTTGAACCTTTATTAATCACATTCTGTCGTACAGCATTTAAGTTTAATTATTTATCTTCTTTGGAGACAATTAGGATTATCTAAGATTCAGGAATATGCAGATTATTATTATTATTATTATTATTATTATTATTATTATTGTTATTATTAATATTATTGATGTTGTTGTTGGAGATAATATGTAATAATAATAATAATGATACGGATAATAAAATGTTCATCTTAATAATATGAATTATAAAAGTGATAATATTAATAACAATAACAATAATTAATAATAATAATAATAAAATTTATAAAAGATAGTATTGATAATGATAAAAGTAATGATTATAAAAATTAAATAGTAAGAATAATGATGATAATAGTAAGAATAATGATGTTAATAGTAATAATAATAGTAATAATATTATCAGTATTGTTCGATTTAAAGTTTGATAATAATACAGAAACATTATTTCTTTTGTAACAAAAGTTTACGGACACTCAGCATTGATCTTATTATTTTGTTTAAAAATAACAACTGCCTGGTTTCCAGCTCAGCAGGCGTCGTCCTTCAGACTCGGGGTGGCATCACTTTCTGTCAGCGTGTGCGTGTGCGTGTGCGTGTGCTTCCTGTTGTGTGTTATCTGGCTGCTGCAGCGCGATGATGCCATGAATGACTGGAACATTTCCTCCTTCATTATTCCACGTCGCTGGTTCCATTCCATGTAAACTCAAATCCGCGGTGTCACATGTCTTCACATCTGACGTGAACCTCACGCTGATGTCATCCAGCGTGACTCTCTGAAGATCGCATCTGATGTCCAGCTCCGACAAAACGCCGATAATCCGTCCAGAACTCATTGGATCAAGATGCTGCAGGACTTTTACTGGAAGTTGTCACGTTTTTAAGTCTCTTCAGTGTCAGAGTTTCATGGAGTTATTGTTCAGAAGCACCTAAAAGAGATTCTCACACCTTTACCTGAAAAGAAAAATGTTCCAAAAATAGTGAATGTGATTTAATTTGAGTTAGATTCAACATTTAGGTTTTTTGGGCCGGGCTGTTCTGAGATACGGGCTGAAGATGGATCGGGCCGATTGATCGGTGCAAGAATGGTGGAGAAAACTAGAGGGGGCGAAAAATATAGATATATAATCACTGCTAGATTTAGACTATTAGGATTAGATGTAGGATGGATGAACTGTTTAGAGATATTATTTAATAATTAAATTTAACATTTAACGTTTAGATTTAATATTTAATAATTAAGATTTAATATTTAATATGTGTATTTCGATTTTGCCCTTAGATTCAATATTTAATAATTGATTTAAAAATGTAATGTTTAGATTTAGTATTTATAATTAGGATTTAACATTTAATGTTTATGTTTAGTACTTAGATTTAATATTTGATAGTAAGGTTTATAACATTCAATATTTAACAAGTAAGTTTAACATTTAATGTTAAGATTTAGCCCTTAAATAGCATTAAATATTTGATAATTAGGTTTATACAATTTAATGTTTGAATTTAGATTTAGCACTTAGATTTAAATATTTAATAATTAGGATTTAACATTAAATGTTTATATTTAGCACTTAGATTTAAATATTTAATAATTGAGTTTAACATTCAGATAAAAAACTATTTAGGCTTAACTTTAAAATCTACATTTAAAATTTTAAATGTAATTTTAAATAATTAGGTTTAACTTGACTTGGATTACAAATATAATTCTAACCATTTAACATTGAGATGAAGAAAAAAATGTTTGGATTTAATATTTAATATCAAGCTTTAACATTTAGATTTAATTTCTAATAAATCAATTCATCGTTTGATGTTTAGATTTCATCGTCTGTTTTCATGTTTTATTTTTACAAGAAAACTTTTTACTGTGTCTGAAACCCGATGAGGAAACCGACAATACTTGAACTGTGACCCCTCCAAGATGAACAATTACCTCGACTCCATCAGCGATGCTTCTTTAACGTTTAAAAGCAAAACTGACATCATAAAACTTTTATTACATATTTGTTACTACAGTCACAGAGAGAAGTAGTAAAAAGAGGTGGCGCCGGTTCTGGCGTGAGATCGGCCGAGGAGAAATGTCTGCATCGGACTCGGCCCGGTCATTCTGAACGATGTCATCGCAGGATCACCCACTCCGCTGACGTGACATCATCGGCTGACATCAGACATCACCCTCCCATAACGACTTTGCTCTGACAGACAGTAAACGCTGACCTCAGAGCAGCGCTGCTGTCTCCAGAGTCAACTTCCTGTCTGCTGGATCACTTAGAGAGGTGACAGTCTGACAGGCTGGACCGTTTCAGCGCCGTTTTCCCATCAACACCCCTGTTTGACTGTTTTTCTTCATAAAAGCCACAATTTACTGACGTGTTTTTTTCATCGTCTGAGGAGGTTACCTCATTTTTCTCCTTCCCCTCTTAAATTAAGATACTTAAAGTATTTTAAAACATCATAATAAAATACTTTATTTCACAATGTGATGCTCTTCATTCTGGAACAAGACGCTCCAATTTTACACACCAGCCATCCGTCCATGCATCCATCCATGCATTCATCCATCAATGCATCCATCCATGCATTCATCCACCCACCCACCCATCCATTCATCCATGCATTCATCCATCCATCCATCCATGCATGCATTCATCCACCCACCCACCCATTCATCCATTCATTCATCCATCCATCCATCCATCCATGCATGCATTCATCCATCCCTGCATTCATCCATCCATCCATGCATTCATCCATCCATCCATCCATCCATGCATGCATTCATCCATCCCTGCATTCATCCATCCATCCATGCATTCATCCATCCATGCATCCATCCATGCATCCATCCATCCATCCATCCATGCATCCATCCATCCATCCATCCATCCATCATCATCCATCCAACCCCCCACCAATCCATCCATCCATCCATCCACCCATCAATCCATCCAACCGTCCGTAACTCAAATCCATGTCTTCTTGTCCCTTGTCTCCTTCAGTCCTGGAGATCCTGCAGCTGGTGAAGAAGCGGGACCTCCTCCTGGCGGACACCCACATCCTGGAGCTGGAGCAGGAGTGTAATGAATCGGCCGCCGCCGACCGGGCCTCCGCGCCGCAGCTGGAGGAAACCACCAGCCCGAGCATCAAAGATGGCGGGCGGAGAAAGGCGAAGGACGTGGAGCTGCTGTATGAGGAGCTGCAGAAGGAGCTGTGGGCTGTGGTCCGGGAATCTCTGCGGTCTCCGACTGCCGGCCCGAACCTGGGACTGGTTGTTCAGGTGAGCGCTGCTCTCGTTGCCGTGGTAACAGTCAAACAACACAGGTGGTGAGCTGAGTGTTTGAGTGTTGAACCCATCCGTAATCCGTACATTTACAGGTTCTGCTGCAGGAGGAGCAGACCGACAAAGCCTGGAGCATCAGTGAGACCGCGGCCCCCGGGGGTCCGAGGCCACGCCGTCTGAAGCAGAAGTGGAATGAGGCGGTGGAGGAGGCCGCAGACGGTTCCCTGCCTCAGAGAGCGGAGTTCACAGCCGGGGAGCTGGAAAGATACCTGTACCGGCTCCGAGCCCGGGTGGTGGAGGACCTGGGGGCCGCCAAGAGGAACGTGGTGTCCATTTACCCCGAAGAGTACGAGCCCTTCCAGGTGAGAGAACACCTGGACTCCCAGGAATGAGGGGCGTTTCCACGGCTCCAGTTTGCTTGTTCTGGTCCATTCACACCAGTATTCAGGTTATTGTTGGGATGTCGAGGAATCTCATCTTTGTGTTCGTTCATGAAGACACCAAAGGCCAAAAATTAAGTCCACACTCCCGTTCATCAGGTAATAATAAATAATAATAATACATTTAATTTATAATGCACTTTACATTTGGATCAAATCTCAAAGTGCTACAAAGTAAAAGCAGATAAAAGCATCAATAAAAAATAAAATAATAACTATATAAAAACATGACATAAAGCAGCAATGTTAATTAAAGTTATAGGTTCTGCTAAAATGGAAAGTTTTAAGTCCTTCTTTAAATGTGTCAGTCGTCTGTGGAGCCCTCAGATGGTCGGGGAGGGCATTCCACAGACGAGGGGCAGCAGAACAGAAGGCCCGATCACCCATGGTGCCGAGCTTAGTCCGGGGGAAAGAGGAGGCGGTATGAGTGGGTAGAACGGAGGGATCGTGTTGAGGTCAGTGGGGTGAGTAGTTAGTAGACTACCTCCTTGCAAAGGAATGAAATCTAATTCGAAAGGTTCCTTCCATTTGGAAAGGTTCTTACATGGAGCATTGTCTTTCCGATTAAATGTCTTTTCCGAATCTCATCGGAACAGTTCAGGTCAGTTCCGTTTCCCCGTGATGTCATAAAAGCAAAACGACCCTGATGATGACCTTTAACCTCTGACCTTCCACCTGTCAGGTGTACGTGCAAAGCTACCACCAGGCGGTTGCTAGGCGACTGCAGGCCATCACTGACAACCAGCTGGAGATCACTGACATCTACTCCTTGCTGGACTGGCTCCACAACATATACAACAGGTACAAAAACGCAATTTTCCAGTCCACCTACTCAGCTCCAAATATTAGTTTAGAAAAGAGTAACTTTTCTGCTGAGGAAAGGAAGGATTGAGGAAGCAGGTGAGTACATGCTGGGGAGATATAAGCCCTTATTCTTGCAAGCCAGCAGAGACTAGCAACATGCTAACAATACAGAAACGAGCTGCCTTGATCCTTTTCCCCATCCTGAAATCTCTAACTCTAACTAACTAACTTCATTTACTCTCTGCACTTTGTAAAACTGCTCAAATCTAGGAAATATTTGCATTTCTTTTTTTTTTGCATTTTCTTTGCACCATCTGCAATGAAGATCCAAATGCTTGACATGGACATGTGTATAGACCAAAATGTATTTTTCTGTTATTCCTATGTTGTTTATTGTGTAAGCTCCTTGGCAACATGGAAAATTGGGTCAAATTCCTTGTATGACAACAAAATACTTGGCCAATAAAACTGATTCTGATTCTAAACTCAAAGGAAAAACTGAAAAACAAAGGATTAGTCAGTGAAGGTAAGGACCCAGATTTAGCGAAAGGTCCTTGAATCTGTGTTTCTGTAATTATGTGTTTGTTCATCGTGTTGTTTCTGTGTGTTTGTGGTGTTAGAGACGTTCTTGGCACCGTTTGCATCACCAGTCCCTTCAGCCGCTCTCAGCTCAGCCCTCTGCTGCCTTCAGAGACCGTGGACCGACTGGAGCTGGACTGTCTCAACTCTGTCAGGGTGAGACTCACATTCAGCCAAACTTGATTTTCGCACTGCTTCAAACACAACCACGAAAAAATAAATAAATAAATAAGTGAGAAGAAAGAAAAAAAAAAACACATGAGTAGAATTTGCTCATTTATGCTCTTTATCTAAGTGCGAAAATAGAAAGAGTACATTTCAAACAGCTGAAAATGGTGGAAATGTTAGGGGGCTGGGGGATGCTGAAGCATTCCCAGATGAAATCTATAATTCCTCCAGTGAGTTCTGGTTACACCCAGGATTACCTCTGGATTTGTATTTTATTTTTCAGCTGCTTTCACGTGCGCTTAGTGCCCATAAATGATAAAAGAAATCTGTTCAGTATCATTCCACCACCTTTTTACACCACAGTATTCAGAGAAAATGCAGTAAAACTAGCAGAGACATTCACTCAGACAGCAATTTTCTCCCACGGCAGTTTTCTCTCCTGCTCTGCCGGAGCCGCGTTTCGCTTTTTTTCTAAATATCTGCTGTTGAACACGTGAAATCTTCCTGCTCAGATGGCGTCAAGTATGGCGACCATAGCGTCTCAGTGGCCGCACAGTATCTGAACTGTGTTGATGATGTATTTTGATCTTCCTCCTGCAGCAGTTTAACTCAGAGATAACATAGTCAGAGTTGATTGAACCAACTCAGAGCTCAGGCATTAAAATCAGAGTCTGTTAAACCTGCTTTCTGGAATACACCCCAAGACCTTCACTGCAAAACAACATTGTGGTGCTCAAAATTCTTTTTCATGTTCGTCTTTCAGCTGTTCTCTCTTAGAGGTCGCTACAGCCGATCGTCTCATTTCGCATATTGATTTGGGATAGGTTTTACAGGGCATGACCTTCCTGACTCAACCCTTCCCGTTGATCCGGGCCCGGGACAGGAACTAGTAGAACTCTGGCATGTGACATCTCCGTGGCTGGGTTATTGGCGTTCAGAACAACTCTATGAAGTGAAGATTTGAGCTTATGAAAAGATGTAAATATCACCTTTTTTAGGTTAGCTTAATGCTAAAATCTGCACCCCACTGCGTAATTATGCCTCTTCATACCAGGGCAGTACAGGATATTACCAGAGGATGTATTTTTGGACACTGTGTTATTCTTCTGCTATGCTGTTTCCGTGGGTCTGTGCCTTCTTATTATGTCCCGTAGCTCATGTTCAAACATGACGTCCATTTGTTTTGATCCCCGGCTTCTCCTTGGACAGGCTAATGTGACCACGGAGCTGAGTCTAGTCCTCGATGATGAGGAGAAAAGATGGATGGAATGTCTACACATCGAGGAGTATCAGATCACTCTGGCCAAGACGGTCATACAGGTAACCCCGCCCCCCAACCCCCACCCTATTACCATGGTTACAAACAGTGCACAGCAGCTGTGATTAGCGTTTCCTGTAAGTTTACATAAAGGTTATTGAATCATAGTGAATTGTTACATAAAGGGGGATTACGCTGTGTTTTTTGTGCTGATTGTTTTCTGAGCGTTTCCTTCAACTACAGCCAAAGTCAACACCGGACAATTCCGGATCTCTCTCTGTCACACACACACACTCACACACACATACACTAACACAATCACACACACACTTACGCACCAGCTGTGTTGTCTACCGGACAAAGAAAGTCGTAACAAGAAGAACAAGCACAGTTTTAGAGTTCCTCTGGGATGGACGGAGTGTCCTTTGACACACCACCAACATGAACTTTGATGGCTTTCCCTGACCTCAGTGACATCATCCTCTCCAATAATTATGATGTCACTTTGATTATGTCAATTTTCTTTGAACAGAGTTGGCATGGAGACAAAAATAAATTAAAAAAAACGATGAATCCATAGGCAATTTTTTGATCATATCTCTTTCATCTCAAATTTTATAGAGTAATATAACAAAAACCATTCTGATATTTTAACTCATTCAATCTCAGCACATCCTGCATATGTTTCACATTAAAAGCTCAACAGTCATAATGCTTCCATTTCCTGTTTCATGCCTCCATTTTGCTGTTTCATGTTTTCAAGTAAACAGCAAGATTGAAAAGTGATTTTTTTTTTTCAATTTCAAATAAGCTATTGATCATTTTATCAATTAAAAAAAGATATTCTTTGTTTCCGAAAATGTGAGAAAATTGTTAATTTTTCCACAACCCAAAATGACATCACCTTTCATATCTCGTTAAGTCGAGAACTCGAAGACAGTTGGATGTTCTAGACAGCAGGAAATGTTCTTCTAGCACAAGGACAAGTAAAAATAATAAAAAAGATAATAGATTTTGAGTAACCTATGGTTTAAAGAGCTTATTCTTAAGTGGGTTACTGCTTTTCTTTTACAATTCATAACTATAACAGTGTTTTAGATAATAATGGTTTTTGTGTGGAACAAAAAATAAGAATAAATCCAAGTAAAGCGAAGGAGATCTTCCTGACTGGATGTTTTCTATTTCAGAGGCTGCAGGTGGATCTGGAGCGTTCTGCCTCCATCAACAGCAGTTTAGGCTCCAGAGTGGCTCAGTGCAGCCTCAACGGTCTGGCAGACTTCTTGTACAGGTACGCACATTTTTACGGGAATCGTTTATTCTAATTTAGATGTTGAAATATTCTTGGCAAACATTTTTTGCATTTGGAGAGAAGTCTTAGTTATGAGAAAAATAAATCTGGATTCTGTCAGTAGTAAGACAAATAAATGTATGATTTGTCATTTTTGAATTGTGAAAGAAAGTTTGAATTCATAATTCTTATAAATCAGAATTCAGACATTATGATCTTAATATTAACTTAATTGTCAGATTTCTCAGATTTCTCAGAAAAATAGTAAAACTCAAAATCAGATGTAAAAATAGGCAGTTCTGAGCAAACATAAGATTTCCAAGAAAATTTATAATTATTTTATAACAAAATAGAGGGACTGAGTACGGAATAAGTTAGATCAAAATACTCGAAACAAAGTCAGAGTTTTTACTTTTGAATCAACTCAAAAGTCTGAGAAAACAGTTAGATTTCAGTTGTCAGAGAATTTGGGGTGTAAAACAAAAACGACAGAACCTTACTGTGAAATAAAATGAGAATTATAAACATAAACAAAAAAACATAAAATAAAATAAATTGAAATTCTTACAAATGTCAAAAAGTCAGAAATGTCAGAAGACTTAAGAAGAAAAATCTGAATAATGGAATAAAAGTCAGATTTATAATCTTGAAAAGATTTTAAAAATTACTTTGAAAAACCAAACTTAAATTACAATGAACAATTCAATTATATTACAACTCTGAAAGAAAAGTCTGGCATAAAATATCTTTTACCCTTTGTATTTTTCTTTTTGTTTGTCTTTTTCAGTTTCCGGCGTAAAGTCGAGATGTTTCATGAAGGGATGCAGAGCGGAATGTTCGGAGACAACGAGGACGGATACGTGTCTAAAACCATCGCCCTGGTCAACTGCTGCCCTCCGTTCAGGTAAAACCATCACTAAAAGGCTGTGGTCCTCACATGGTAGATTTAGTGTTAGGGTCCCTGTTTATCACATTGCTCTGTTGGTGTGTTTATGCAGAGGTTTCGTGCAACGCTGTGCTCAATGTGACCCGATAGTCAGCGAGGAGTCTCTGCGCCGAGCCAACAAAGCTCTGGATCACATCGTCCAGCAAGGAGTCAGAGTTCTGTCCGAGCGACTGTTCCTGCATATCAGGGTACACACACACACACACACACACACACACACACACATACACACACACACGGCCACAATTGGTCAATTGAATGTTTGTCTTCCATTCAGCTTCTTTTCTTTGCGCTGTGTTGAGGCCATTCCTCTATTGTGTCTGTGTCAATAAAGGTTTTTCAATTTCTTTGAATTCTTAACCTTTATTTGCTCTGGGAGTGTTGGTTTAAACACTTGATGGCCTGAGAACACACAAAGAGACATCTCAGTTTACTTTAGTTTATAGTTCCGATTAGATTACATGAAGATACTTTATCTTTATTAAAGTTCAGATTAAATAGACAGATAAGTATTTTAGAGGGATACAGGATATGTTTGAGAGCAGCATGGCGGCGGTGAGGTGTGCAGTGGGAGCGACGAATGGTTTCAGGATGGAGGCGGGAGTACATCAAGGTTCGACTCTGAGCCCCTTCTTGTTTGCTGTGGTGATGGACAGGCTGACAGAGGAGGTCAGCAGGAGTCTCCATGGACTATAATGTTGATGGAGGACATGTGATCTGTAGTGAGAGCAGGGAGCAGGTGGAGGAGAACCTAGCGAGGTGGAGGTATGCGCTAAGAGACTAATACCAATCTGTCCGTCTGTCTGTCAGCCGTTCTTTGAGCGTCTGGTCAAGAGGAAGTGGCTGAGTAACACGGAGCCATACGAACAAATCGAGGCGATCATCAAGGAGTATTTCAAGAAATATCACAGGATGGACAGCCCCCCCTACCAGGTACCCACTCTCAAACATCTGTTGGGTTCATGGCCAGAAGTATGTGGACACTGCAGTGGACGTGGTGCTGGATCTGCTCTAATCTGTTTATATCAGGTGCTGGCGGCGGAGGTCCACCGGCGGGTGGTGATGGAGTATCTTCGCTCCATCATGCGAGGCAGAATCATCTGCACCTCCATGAAAATGAGGAAGAGGATGGCCGGCCGACTCAGGGACGAAGGCAAACAAATCAAAGTCCTCTTCAAAGATCTGGTTAGTGTCAACTTTCTGATGCGACGCTGACAAGGTTTGTTTTTAGCTGTAACTGTAACTTTGCCAGGGTTTGAAGAACCCTGAAGGTCATCGTGAAGGTTACGTTAAATAATGAAGGCGGTCCCTTTTAATGTTCATCTTGTTTAGACGTTAAACCTTTTAATTGTGGAACTGTGGTGCTCCACAGGGTTGTATCCTTGGCCCCTTACTCTTTAGCATATACAGTACAGTACAGGGTCATATTATAAACAGGTTAAATCAAGTTTTTTCATAGAGATAGAGACTTAAAATGATTAGAAAATGAACAAAGCTCCATTATACCCTCGATTTAAGCCTTAAGGAACTTTTACTATAAATGGCTCCCGTAGATTTGAACTTAAATTTCAGTCGACTCATGATCTCGGTCTGTCTTTCTGTAAGGAATCTCCCTCCAGCTGGTTGGACAGCGCTCTGGCTCACATCTCAGAGATAATCCAGCTGGAGGACGTCCCCTCCATCCAGATGGAGGTCGCGGTTCTGGTTAGAGAGTTTCCAGATGTCAGGTATGAACATCGTCCTTCTGAATTTACCTTCCCCTGTTACACGGCAGTCAGTCTCTTCCTCTGTTTGAAAGTGAGGAAATCTGAGTACGTTTTCGGTTGTTTTTCATTTTCGTTGCGATAGCGGCTAATTGCTACCAGCTGTTTTTATGGGATGGTTTGCATAAAAATGTTCTTTGCATAACCTTTTTTTGTGGTTTTGCCTTTCATTCAGACAACAATGGTATTCTCGGGGCCTTAAAATGCAACCCTGGGAACTGTTTTCCAGAATGTAATCCAAGGATATCATCATTAGTGTCACTGTGTAAAAAGTAACTCTAGTGAAAACTTTGATTAAACGCCAAAAAAAAGGAAAAGAAAAGCTACAACATACTTTTGTTTGTAAGCATGCATCTGGTTTAATTCTGTGATGTTGAGTTTGAGAAGTTGCACCGCCACCTACTGGACTGGATTATATAGGCTACTGCGGCATCACCACAGCATACAGCAAAAGTCACATTTTGGCATTTTCCGTTAAACCCTCGGATTAACGGTACGTCAAAATTTCTGGACCACACATAGAAACTGTCCTCAACATCTCACACCATCATCAACCGTCAATCACCCACTCACTTGAATCCAAAGTAATGTACAAAAAACCTTTTTACTTTAAGCTGATTACGCACCAAATAATATAGTTATGAATATTCTTCTTCGTCTTTCGGCTGGTCTTTCTGTGGGGTCCCCACTGCGGATCGTCCGTCTCCATCTGTTAGCTAGCACTGGTACTGCTAGCTAACAGCACCAGCGATATTTAACCTGGGCTGCGGCTGATCTGGTTTGGAAATCCGATTTGTGTTACACATATTGATTTGGCATAGGTTCTACACCCGATGCCCTTTTCTGATGTAGACCCTAACCATTTTCTGGCCTTGGGCCCGGCACTAGAACATACACTGATTTGCGACCCGTTCGTGGCTGGGTTTAGTCAAAGAGATAGCCCTAAATTTGACATACTGTACTTTTATAAATCTGGAAGGATCTAGAGCCTATCACAGCTGACATTGGGTCGGGTTCACATAATGATGTATTCTTCTTTGTAATTTTATGGCATTAAAAAAGTTTCCCAACTTTTTGTAAGTAAAACTTACGTACATTTTACAGTTAAGCTACTTTAGACTTTACCGTTGAGATAAAATCGAGTAGAAGCACAAAGTTATAAATATTTAAGTATTGAAATACCTCCATACTTGTACTTTTTAAATAGTCTACGTTTAGGACCGTTTGAAGTGACGCTTCACGTTCCTTATCTGTCTTCAGGAAGAAGCACGTGTCGGCCATTCTGAACATCCGGGGAATGACCCGGCAGTCGGAGCGTCAGGAGATTCTCAACATCGTCAAAGACATCGAGAGCAGCGACGGCACCGGCAGTGGGGCAGGATTTGCTCGCCTGACGCGGGACCGGGCCCTCTTCTCCGAGGTGCCGGTCACCTCCGAGGTCCACTGCCTGAACCTGGGCTTGAGCCGCATCGCCCTCACTGCGTCGTCCTGCTTCTCCGCGCTGAGACCGCGTCGACGCAAAACCCGCGTACCCATCCAGGAAAACCCAGACGATGTTCTGTGAGTGGCCCGGGTCACCAGAGTCAGTCGGGAAGACTGAATCTTTCCATCGGACTGCTGCTTTAAAGGAATCACCCAAAGACTCTGACGACGATGCAAGAAGATGGTTTTAAGGTCCACAGAAGATCAGTTCCATAGAACACTGAGGGAGTCCCAGTTTCATTCTCTGGGATCCTGGCGAAGTCGAGGTGAAGAGGAAAACAGAGAAGTCCTGGTGGAAAGTTCAAATCTTCTGATGGCCGTTTTCGTCACTTTCTCCGGCCCACAATAATTTACTTCCCAACAAAAAAATCCCAAACAGGTTTGCAGAACAACCAAAACCGGGTTGGACCTCTGGACCGAGAATATGGGCACAGATTTAATTTTGGTTATATAGCGACTTGATTGCTCCTAGTAGCTGCCCTGGTCCCCCATGCTCCTCTAAAACCCCCACGGGACTCCCCATAGACATGGTTGAGGTCCCCAAACCACATGATTGACGAAACATGCCTAAACCCCCCAGCAAGACCCGAATCCCGAAAACATTGAGTCACGATCTTTCCTGGACGCCGTTATGAACTTGTAAATCCTTGGAGAAGGTTAGATGAAGTTTCCTCGTGTGGATTTGAGATTTCTCCAAATTGTAAACAATCACATTCAAAATCGGAGAGAAATCCGACTGACCTGGACTCTTATCGGACTGTTGGAAGGTAAAGGTAAGCTGTCGGCGAGCTTGGACATCAAAGCCATCGCTGACTGAACATCAACCTCCAGCAGATGATCTTTGACTGAATGTTCTGGACGATGTGGCGTCGCTACAGATTCCAACCGTAGAAACCCACTAAAGACTCCTTCCCTGGTTAAATACCTAGAAACAAAAATAAGATTCTGCTGTGACCCGTCTTCAATAATATGATGTCATCTGATTGAAACATTTCCGATCTGGGTTGGTCACATGACTGTTCTGATGATTTTCTACCTGTTTCTACTTTCGCCTCGTTCCGTCTCACGTCTTCTGCAGGATTTCTGGACTTGAGATGAAAAACATTTCAAAGTCGGACGCTATCAATAAAAGAAACGGGAAACAGGAAGAGACAATAAATAAATAAGAAAAGACAAAAAACAAGAAGAGATTATCAATAGAAAGAAAAAGAATGTCAATAAACGGGAACGGGAGATAATCAATAAGGAGGAAGGGACAATCTATAAACAGGAAGAGACAATCTATAAACAGAAAGAGACAATCTATAAACAGGAAGGGACAATCTATAAATAGAAAAAGACAATCTATAAACAGGAAATGACAATCTATAAACAGGAAGAGACAATCTATAAACAGAAAATGACAATCTATAAACAGGAAGAGACAATCTATAAACAGGAAGTTGTCTTGAGAAACAGCAGCCGTGGATCTAAACTACACCTGGACAGGTAACCTGCTGAGACGTTTTGCTGGGTTTCCTCCCTGTTGTCCTAAATGTGGAGTTTAGTGTAAAATCCTAGTTGAATTATAAAAATGATAAAAATGTAGTTTTATTATTGCACATGATAAAAAAAAGAGTTCTAATCAAAGGTACTAGACGATGATCTCCTCAAGCCGACGACGTATTTAAAGCAGTGATTCTATTGGACGCTCTTTGGTGTGATGAGGTTTATTCTATATGTGGGGGGCAGAAATAAATAGTGATGTTTAATGTTGTGTTGATTTAAAGTTTTTCAAACCAACAGTTTAGATGTAGATAAATAAAACAGAACTGCTTTAAATAGAAACGGGCTGATTTGGGATTTTAATACTCGCTCGCGTTTTAATGGTTAATGCTTCGATCCTCATTTAATAATTATATGTTTCAGCTCGTGAACTACAGAAAACACGACGTTTAGATTCCCCGCTCATCGTCACGTGACTTGTAGTTAGACGTGATGGCCACCGGAGGGCAGTGAACTCATCGCTGCAGATACTTTCTTCTGGGTCTTGGTGTAAATGTGGATGTATGAAATGAATCTTTCTGTACAGAGATCAGCTTTGAATGACAATAAAACTCATCAGATCGCTGACTGTGGATTTATTTGTATTTATTTCATGATTCTGTGTCTCCAGCAGGATTTATTTTTGGTAGTTGTTTGAAGTCTGTGAAACATGAAAGCCTTTTGAATCACATTATTAGTATAACCTCATAAACTTTATTGTTATAAGTAACATAAGTGTTATTTATAGTCCTACGTTTCCTATAAAAATAGAAATACGACATATTATTTTTCTTCTATTTAACATTTTTCTTCTCAATTTTTTATTTTTTGATGATATTATTTGATTTTTAGTCTTAAAATATTTGATAAATGTTCACCAGAATTGTTTTTTCACTCTTATTCTACAGATGTTTTTCATATGTTGTTATTTACAGCTTCTACATTCTTTACTATGCGTCAGTTATTTTACAAAGGATCTTTTTCAGTTATTTTACTGGGATATTTTATTTTTATTACTCATTTCTAACTTTATTTGAAACCAACATTTGTTCGAATGTTCAGTTTATTTTCTGATAGATAAAGATTTTACATACATTTTTAAAATAGCCTGATAACCCTCAGAGTTTAAAATAATAATAATAATAGTTGTTATTATAATTAGCTCTTCTTTTGTCTTTTTATTGAGGTTCCGGCCGCATAGACGTTAAATTTATTATTACAAATATTTCTTATAATTCCATCTATATCAATTTTGTTGTATCGTAAATTCTTATTATAGTAATTATAATGAAAAATAAAACATAAGAGAGAATAAAATCTGATATAAAATATGTCCAGCTGTATTTGCTTTTTCTTCACTCACAAAATATATTATCTATATGACTTACACCTTAAACTTAACTTTAAAATGAAATTACTATCTATCTATCTATCACTCATCTATCTATTCATTGATATTTTGTCATAATCTCCTGATTCTTCCAATAAAGTTTGTTTGAAAAAAACCGCGGCTGAATGTGAATGTGACGTCAGTTTAAAGGGCCAGGTCCTCTTTTTCTCAGGTCTCCGCTTCTTTCCATAGAGGTGAATTTAATCCGGACCTTTTTTTTCTCGCACGACCTGGCAACCCTGCGTTCAACCCCGAGGAGGTGGCGGAGGAGCATCTCGGATCTGTGTTCTTCTGCGGGAGAAGATTTTGGGTTTTTTTTTTTGTCATGGCGGAGCTGCATGTAATAGGTCAGATTGTTGGGGCCAGTGGTTTCCCTCAGAACAGTCTATTTTGTAAATGGGGGGTTCACACCGGAGGAGCATGGCGCCTCCTTGCTGGAGTGAAGGAGGGTCAGACCCAAGTGGATAACCCCCAGCTCGGAGACATGGCGTACTGGAGTCACCCCATCGACCTGCACTTCACCACCAAGGGGCTTCAAGGCTGGCCGAAGCTTCATCTCCAGGTGTGGCACCATGACTCCTTCGGCCGCTGTGAGATGTATGGTTACGGTTACTGCACCGTCCCCTCCAGCCCCGGACACCACCGGATAAGCTGCGGGACCTGGAGGCCGCTAGGATCCTGGCAAGAGCAGATCGCTCAGATGTTTGTCGGCGGAGGTCCGCAGCTCCGCAGCCCGGATCTCATCTACAGCGGAGCGGACCGGTACCGACTGAACACCGAGGCCATGGGGACGGTGGAGCTGGAGCTCAGCATCATCATGAGGCATTTCGACAAATATGGCGTCGAAAGTTAACGCCGCGAAATATAAACCGTTATGGTTTGTTAATATTCTGGTATGTGACTTGTATTTTCTAAAACGTTTATACTTCTGTATGAGATTTGTATGTTTTGGTCCGCGCAAATTATAATTATTAGTTTATTTTACTTTTGCTGAACAGTACCGGAAGTGCTTTTATTTTGGATGAGTGAAGCGGAAGTTGATCAGCGCCGTGTTCCGACTATACAAATGTAAAACTAAGAGCGTTTGTCCTCGTGATGAAGACTCCTTTTTGTGGAATCTTCATCGCCAACGTAGATCATTCTTGTGGAAAACTATTTAATGGATCATTTTAAAATTTTATACCTTCGAAACTGGATTGATTTTTTGGAAAGGTGAATTTCATACATCCGCCACTAGGGGGAACTTAATCTCCAAAATCACAGTTGCCTGAACATGTTGCTCAAACTTTGGCCAGATTTAATACACATTGTTTGCATATAAATTCACTTGAGGAGATTTATTTAGTGTTTGTGTGTATATATATATAGAATAATTTACTCTAATGGTTAATATTTTATTCACTACAGGGAGGTTTTTAGTTTTTATGAAAAAATACAATTATTTGGACAAAACTTCCAAACCGTTGGTCCGGTTCAGTCCAAACTTACCTCATCTGAACTGCCTCAAGGATACCTAACTTTTATTTGTCATATTTTACTGTAATTCATGTCCTAATTGACGCATGTTAATCTACACAAGGAGATCGTATTTATTATTTATTATAATAGTTCATATTTTAGTCATGGGCGGAGGTTTTTGTGGAAGAAAAAAAATTCTCATGGAAAACCTTTCTTGTGTAATTCCTGAGCTCAGAAATCTGTAATAATCGTCATTATTGAGTCACTATAATGAAGATCTGATCCTAGAGCAGACTGCTGACTTCATAGAAATGAGTTATTATGTTAAGTTTATTTTTGCTTTTATGATTATGATTGTCATTCCCAGTTAAAAGTGTTTTTCTATATACGTATTTTTCCCTGATTATATCTGAGCAAATGTCTCACAGTTTAATAACCTAAGCTTAAGAATAATAAAGCAATAACAATTGAAGTCGGTCAATATTATTACAAAACATACATTTTTGATTCTTGGTGTTTTTTCTTCAGATTAAGTCATTAATGTTTGTTTTATTACTAATAACGTGTGAATGTATATGTATATCTACATATCTTTCTCATTATAAAACACTACAATCACAGTAACTACGTTTCTTTGGTGTTTTTTCACACTCAGGAAAAGTAAAAGAATATTGTATTCTATTTTTTATTATTTATATTTTACTCTTTTTTTATTCACCAGTTGTTTTCAGGTGTTTTAGGAATAATTGTTTGGGTTTTTTTCCCAGTCTGTTAATAGTCATTTTCAGAATTTGTAACTAGCTTATATCTTTCTAGTATTCGACACAATAATGTTTTTTTTACGAACTTGAAACCGAGACTTTGTTATAATCTGATAGAATATCTTCATAACAATCGTTTTATTGCCGTTAAACCTTTTCGATTAAAATAAAAACCCGGCATGAAACTTTGATGCGATTTATTCAAGAGTCGTCGTCCGTTAAAATGTTTCAGGTGTTAGTCAGAAGTTTCTTCCTACAGAAATTAAAACATCACCGAAAGATTTAAATACAATGAAAACACAGTCGTGACACAGTGACGCCCCCCCCCCCCACCCAAAAAACATATTCAGGCAATAATGAAGCCCCACCCACTTGTTACACCTGATCTTCCTCACCTAATCAATGATCCAATGCACCTGAATTTAATGTTCAGTCACAAAGCATCATGGGAGTTGTAGTTTTTTTTTTTAATTCTAATGAATTCTTCGGTGTTGATTCACTTTTGTTTTTAAAATTTTGTCTTCATCCTCATATCAGATAATAAAACAATTAAAATACGCCACCTTCAGGTATGAAATGTTTTAATATGTGGTGACTTTTATTTCGTAGGCGGGAGGAAGGAGAAAGACGGGGCTTCATTTTCTTTTTTTTTTTGTTTGTTTTTTAACCCAAATTAAAAAACAAAATGCACAAATAAAACAACAAAATAGCACCAAGTTGATTTCCAGCTAAATAAATACTCTGAAGACATTTACAGTAAAAATATAAATCGGTTGAGTTCAAACATATTTACAAATCACAGAGAGATAATCCAGAACCAGGACCAGGACCAGGATTATTATAGTCAAAAAGCACGGATCTTCCACTGAAGATCTCTTTTGAATTGAAAGATCAACCTTTTAACTTTGTCAGAAACATTAATTACCACAGCGACTACAGACGAAAACATATATTGATTTATTTATAAAACACAAAAAATGCTGACTGATTAGTTTGAATAATTAAACAGACTAAGTGGTGGATAAAACACAACATAAAGCTTCTGGTTCTGACTGCCCTGGTTCTGGTTCTGACCTCATCCTGTTCATTCAGAGTTAGAGGACTGGTCCGTTTGGATACAAGAACTTTATCTGGCTCCTTTCTCTGCTCAGTACGAAATGAGGAGAGCTGAGGGAGGAACGATGTGAAGGAACGAAAACATGTTTCAAGGTTTAACGTGACGTATTTTCACAGCTTCTCACTCCTTTCCTACTTATGAGAAAAAAAAACTAACCGACCAATCACAAGCAGGCACTGCCTCTCAGCTGACCAATCAGAATGCATTATCAGTGCAGGGGAGAGGCGGGGCTTAGGTTCGCTGAGGCGTTCTGTCATTGTGGTTGGACTCATGAGGACAGATTGTCATGTACCACTCAGCCGCTTCAACACAGGAAGTGACATCAGCTGTTTTTGCTGTGGTGGGAAAACCTTGTAACTTCTATCAGGTGACTGTTTTTCAGAATAAAAGCACCAGTTTTTTTTTGCTCGTCTTTACTGTTTGTTTTCACTGAACAAAGCTGGGAGAAAACGCCGTAGTGAGCGAGCGTCTCGGGAGAGGAAGAGGTGTGATGTATAACACACCATCGTCTGCATCTAGAGTGACAGACAGTAATCTAATAGAGCAACAATGAGCATTTTCCCATTCCTGTTTCATAGCAGTTCATCTACTCCTCCTCTTGGAAGGTACGGAGGTCCAGGACATCGCACCTTCTCCCTAAATTGAAGACATTTTTTGTTCTTTTTGAGTTAGCTGCTAACTGCTATTAGCTGGTCAGGGGTTTCGGACCACAAACCTGATATATCATCAAAAAGTCTTCCTGTTCTACCAACTTACATGTATGCTAATTCACATCTGTTACTACATCAGCTATAAGCTCAGAGGTGGAATAATCCCCCCCCCCGGTCTCGCCTCCATTCCATTCCTACAGAACGGCGGGGGCCGGATTGAAGGCGCTCACTTAAAGGTTCAGTTATCATTCCTGGGCTGATGGAAGGTTCACATCTAGGAGATACAAGGTTTTCACGGGGAATATGACTTTAAACAAACTTACGATCCTCTGTCACGTCAAACTGGGGCCGAAAGATGTTTGTAATAATCTATTATTATTAGTTAATTACAGACTTTTAAGACTTACCAGAAACTGGCTACAGGGAATGGTGTAATTATAACAGGCTGAACATTTTTTTTGTTGTCTTCAAATCGATTTGGATCCTTCCAGGCTGTTTATTATTTATTTTTTACTTTAAAAACATGTTTTGATCTTCAACAGTTGTTGAAATACGGCGATTCTCCTCAAGTTCACTGCGCTGAAAAACTTCTAATCATGTTTCTATGCTAAGGTTTGGTGAAGCAACATGGCTGCTAACAAAGAGGGCGGAGTTTCAGCTCCGTTCATGTAGAACTCCCTAATTTACTATTGGGACAATTTTTTTGATTAAGTATATTTATATCCCCGAAAAATCACGGATATTTTGGAACCGCCATCGCCGCGTCCGCCGCAGACCCTTTTTGTTAACATGATAACTCAAAAGGTCTTTGGTGGATCAATTTAAAATTTTTTACCAACACAGACTTTGGTGAGAGGAAGAACTGGAGTGATTTTGGGAAAGGTCGGTTGTGACCGTCCAATACCAGGAGGAGATTTATCTACCTATTTTCTCAGCCGTTGGTCCGATTTAGCCCAAATTTGTTGCGAATGAATCGACTCGAGGAGATCTAAATTCTCTAAGGGGGGCTGGAGCCTATCCCAGCTCACATTAGGCATATTTGGGGTTCTCCCTCGACAGGATGCCGGTTCATCACATGGGGACACTTTCTCTCCTAGGGGACATTTAGAGTCGTCTGTTTACCTGAATATCATGTTTTTTTTTGGACTGGCTGGAACCGGAGAACCCGGAGAGAACCCACGCAGACACGGGAAGAACCTGCAAACCGCCACCTGCCCCACCTGGAGTTTTATTTTAGCCTTCTTAATCTGCTCAGGGAACCTCGGATGTGGGAGTTACGAAGATAACATTTACCAAAACATCTGAAAAAAAAACAAGCGGTCTAAGTTCATGATCCGACGCCGGAGCAGCTCCTGTGTCTCATCGAACATCTGACGGCCCCAGTTCCCACGCCAGTCTGCTACGCTTGTGATCACGTGACTGATTAAATGACCCATCTAAACATGGCCGCCTCTCCTCACGCGGACAAACCATCCCGTCCTCGCCGTCCTCTAAGCGGAGCGTCTCCCCGCACCCGGAGGCGGGAGCAGGAAGTGAGGCGGCTCCTCACTCCCTCATGCAGACGTTGCACCTCCCGATGTTTTCCCGCTGCTGCCAGCCCTCGGTCAGCGTGGTGGAGGAGGAGCTGTGGGAAGTGGAGGTGCTCATCTCTATTCTGGTCAGCCAGAAGCTGTAGATGTTGGCGAAGTAGTGGCAGGTTCCTCGAGGCCCCTGACACTCAACAAAGGGCTGCGCCCTGAAGTCCGTCAGACAGCTGCCTGATGATGTCAGAGACTGGCCTCCTCCCTCGTCACCTGCACCTGTATGCTGTGATCACAGAGGAAATGACATCATCAAGGGATGATCCCACAGTGACTCAATGATGAAGATAAATACAGTTAACTAGTTTTTCTGAGCTCAGGAATAAAACAAGAACCAGAACCTGTGTTTGACCCAAGTTTGACTCCCCCTAGTGAGTAAAATATAAACCAGTAGAATAAAATATGATATTTACATTATAGATCTCCTCAAGTCGATATATATGCACCAAATCTGGACTTGATCGGACGAACGGTTGAGTAATTATGGCCCAAAAATGTGATTTTGAAGATAGATCTCCCCCTAGTGGTCAGAATATGCTACTGACCTTTCCCAAAATCGATCCAGTTCTTCTTTGCATTAAGGTCTACGTGGGTTTAAAATTTTAAATGATCCATGAAATAGATTCTGCGTTTAGGCGTTAAGATGAAGATGATTATATAATATATATACTTATATTAGTATATATATATAATATATATAATATATGTACTAAAATGAATACTATTACTACAGCCAGTGGAATATAAGTAGACGGCAGTATACGGTACACTGTTACTGAGTTTTTGTTTTGTTGTCTTTGTTTCATGTACAAACAAACAGGAAGTTGCTATAATGGTATTTTTTGGTGGGACGTAGTTTAAAATACCCTAAAAATAAAACGTCAAACCCTCACAAAAAAACAATTCCCGGATTCATTCTGCTCCAGAGAAGTTTCAAAACCTCCCTCCTAGAATCTGGGAGATTTTGAGACATTATAAGACCCTGAAAACCAACAAATTAATGTAAGAAGTATTTAAGTATCCATGGTTTTCCTGTTGTGGTACTTTTTGGACTGCAGAGACATTCTTAGTGTGACTATCTTCAAGAATCTTCAGAACCCACCATGAGGAAGGAGTATCCAGTCCAAAGGCTCCTCCAGCTGGGGGGGCAGTCCGGCTTGCTGGAGGTCTGGCTGTGCAGTGCAAACGGTGAGGACGGGGCTTCACACACCACACAGCGGCTGATGTGGTCAGCGATGGTGGCTCCGCCCACTGGTATACTGGGGACAGCCTCCGTGGTGGACAGCCAGTAGGACTTATCGTTACGACTGGCGTAGGAACAGGTTCCCATGTTGCAGGAGGCGAACGGCATGGTGGAAAAGACCTGCATGCAAGACCCCGCCTGACCTGCAAACAAACATGGATTCAAACGTTTTTTTACTCCCAAATATTTGCAAAAGCTTACAAAAGGAAGGCTTTTCAACTCAGGGTTCTTCTGGCGCCGGTTCCAAACTTGGATAAATGGAGGGGGTCTCGTCAGGAAGGGCATCCGGTATAAAAACCAATGCCAAATCAATATGCGGAACATAAAACTGATTTCTGAACTGGATTGGTTGGAACTCGGGTTAAAAACCACCATCACTGGTACTGATGGTACCGGCCATTGTGGTGAAGTCTTCAACTATCAGAATTTGGAAGAACATACCCAGATCCTGAGTGTGGGCCTTCTCCTGACCCTCCAGGTACAGCAGGCTGTATCCCACCCATAGGACCCTCAGGTTTAGTGGACAGGAGGGAACCGCCTTCGATTGGCTGTGAATCACCAACAGGAAGCCAGAGTTCAACAATTTGCCGGGTCCAGGGGTACCGCGGTCACCAACTGGACCAGGCTGACCTGAAACACAGAGAACACCGGAAAAATATCCTCATATCAAGTCAGGTGTTACAACAACTGTGACTGATGAACCCAAGATGGTCGACTCAGTGTGAATGAATCATTTCAAAGCAAAATTTGAGTTTACATTCGGAGTTAAAACACAAAAAGGAGGAAAAATTGACCGATTGGTGGCTGTTTATCAGAAAACAACATTTCAAACAAAGTTATAGACAACAGGAAAAAGTTGTTGATCCATCCCTTAAACCGGATCTGCACCAAAATATGTTTCATTTCAATATTCCAATCCATGTACAATGTTTCATGTAACGTAAAACCAACCAATGGACATGGGTGAAAACATCACCGCCCTGGTGGAGATAAATCATATCAGTTGGAGAAAACACAAAAATTCCGGGAGGCTGATATTTGGACTCACCTTTGGCTCCCACTACTCCTCTCTCACCCTGCAGGCCTGATAATCCCTGATCTCCATCTGAACCTTTTGGCCCCACAAGGCCTATTGGTCCGTCCTCCCCAACATCTCCCTTCTTGCCTGAAACACAATGAAGCATTTTAACATTGATCTCAATTATTCGCATTCTCCTTCTCTACTCATCTTCTTTTAGTCTCTCCTGAATGACATCAGAAGGTTTTACTTTAGACTTCCTGAAAGAGCGACTAAGTTAAAGGTGGCTACTTCTGAATTCTATTCCATTTCAAACTGTGGCGAGAAGTGTCATTCTTAGCAGAGGGTACACCGTTCAAACAGGATGTGGTTATCATTTGGACCTGGTCAACCTCCAGATCCCCTATTGGCTGGTGTTTATCAGGTATAGGCATGGAGAGAACATGGGAGGTCACACTTGGAATTTTTATCCTTACGTGATCCCGCTCCTGTTGTCTTACCTTGGGGTCCGCTATGGCCGATTTCTCCCAGGACGCCAGCATCTCCGGCCTGACCGGGGAGGCCAGGCTCTCCTCTGGGGCCCTCTTGAGGGGGAGGATATTTGGGACAGGGGAACACTCGCCCCTCTTCTCCCTTTAGACCCTTTGGTCCGGTATGTCCCTTTGGTCCTGGAGTCCCATTGGGACCAGAACAACCTCCAGGACCTTGGTTACCAGGAAGTCCCATCATACCTGAGGACCCCTGCATACCTGAACACACACAGATGTTCATGATTAGTCCTGGCATACAAAAATGTAAATGTACGGCCTGATGGTAGCTAGAAGCTAGTAGCGTAGTCATGTTTCCATCTTCATGCGTCATTATGGACACCTCAGAAGGAATTTTGTGCCCTATAGACCATATCTAAGACCCAAAGGAACAAAGATGAGATGTTTACAGGAACCCCAACCAGTTACCTCATAAGCTCCCATTCTAATATTGAGGAGTGGATGTCTGAGTCAGCAGTAACACCTTCACACAACGATGTCTGAGACAGGTGGAGTGACAAGACTGACCTTTCAGTCCTGGAGTTCCAGGGATTCCTGGTAGTCCTTTTGGCCCCGGAGCTCCCTTTGGCCCTTGTGGTCCGAGCCACCCCATCTCCCCATTGTCTCCATCATCTCCAAGTACTGGAGGGTTCTGACCTGGATTGCCCATGTCACCAGGACCCCCTATAGCACCAGATAAAGGTCAAGACTCACCTTAGCATGATTTATCCATTACTTCATTAAATCTGAACTTTGAAGATTGACCTTGCTCTCCATCTGGCCCAAGACCACCAGAATCTCCTTGAGGCCCTGGATTTGGATTTGTGCAGTCTGTTCCAGGTTCACCAGTTGGTCCAAAATCACCTGTAGAACCTACAACAACAAATTAAGATGCATGGCTGGCGGGGAATCAAACGAAAGATCTTCCAGTCTACTGGTGGCTCGGTGGGTAAACTATTACATCATCATCAATGTAAGTCAGCCACAAGTTGACAATGATAACAACAACACTGATACAGACCTTTGGGTCCCGGGGCACCTTTAGGTCCTGGTGGGCCAGGTTGGGACATGCCAAAAGGTCCTGGAGGACCTGGAGGACCTTTATCCCCTGGAAGACCTTTACTACCTGGTGGTCCCTGCACACCCAAACCTAAACAAACACATAGATGTTGTCAATGTATGGCTGGTTTTAGTCCCACACAAGACAGAGACTTCTTTGTCTTCTTTGCTGTGGAAAGACACTCATTGGACATCAGTAGCAGACCAACACAGAAGTTCCTGTAGAAGCAGAAGACTAGAAACAATCGTCTGCCAGTCTTTTTATGGGATTATGTGTGAGAGACACTTACCTCTAGTCCCCATGTCCCCTTTGACTCCTTTGAGTCCATCCAGTCCATGAAGTCCCAAAGGACCAGGGGGACCTTTCATATAAGCAAAGTGTAGATTTCATTTTGAGACACTCAACATATCTGTACACTGTAAATCAAGAAGCTACGACCACAACGCATAAGACTGACGAGGAAACATCTTAGATCCAGGAAATGTTTGCTTGTTTTTGTACGATAAGATACATCGTCTTACCAAACAGTTTAAATGTTGGCATATATCCACGCGTTTCAAGCTAGTTTGGCCGTAATAATCTCTTACTGGTCAGGATTTGGGGACGATGGGTCGCCAAATTCCAACGTCTGTTATGGTAGTTATGGAAAATCATACAATCAGTTAATTGATAACCTGTAAACTCCTGATGATGAAGACACAAGTCAGGGAATCAGGTGGTGTCGCCCACCCGAGGCAGATCTGAATAAAATCACTGAGTTTACTTTACTTCCTGTCTTTAAGAGTACGTTTTTCAAACACGCAATTCTGACCTTGGAGCCCTGTGCAGCCCTGGGGTCCGGGGGAACCATCAGCCCCTGCTTTACCAGGAAGACCTGGGACTCCGGGACGACCTCTGGGGCCTGAGGGACCAATCACACCTGAGATAACAGAAAATTTCAAAAGTTTTAGGATCCGGGAAATAATAAAGACCAAAGACCTCCTTTGGTCTCCGACCAATGATCTGTGCATAGCTTGAGCTTCTGTACCTTCTTGACCCAGGTCCCCACGATTGCCTGGATCGCCTTTGTAGCCTTTCTGTCCTGGAGCCCCAATGAAACCGGGTCGTCCAGTATCCCCTCGAATTCCAGTAGGACCTGCGAGAGGGACGTCATCAGATTCACCTGATGCTTTAGACCACAATCAACTCCATAACAAAACAGGATCCTGGTAAACATCTTCTGTTTTGAGAATATACTTCCCATATTTGAGAAATCTTTAAGTCTAAGACTCCATCTTACTGCAGAACCAGATTCTCACCTGAAGGCCCAAAGTCTCCAGGAGGCCCCTTGTCTCCAGGTGGACCAGGCAGAGCAACAGAGTCTCCTATATCCCCTGAAAGACAAACAAAAACTTTAATAATCAGAGTTCAAATGAATATATTTTATTTCATACGGGAAATACAAAGCTGTCAATCTGTCATGGGCGGTTTTAGGCTTTGTTTCCTACCCTTGGGTCCGGTGCATCCTTGGTGGCCTGGTTCTCCAGCTTGTCCTGGAAAACCTTGATCACCCTGTAAAATAGAGACAACAAATAGTATAAAATTCAAAACATATGTGTACATAAAATATTTCAAAGAGACGGAGAACAGGCCAGCAAGAACTAGAGATGAGTTTCTGATTCTGTCATCGGTAGGATGCTAGCTAGCATTAGCCTCAAAATGCTACAACAAACCTTGGCTGCTCTTAAAGCTCTCTCTCTCTCAGTAAATATTATGTTACCTCTATGACAGTACTGCTGCAATCATCAAGGTTTTAAATCCTAATAAATATCAAACTTTGGCTAAATTGGGTCTAAACATATCATATAGACCCTCCTAGAACTATCAAGAAAAACAAAAGCCTGGTTATAACAGAAGTTCTGCTTCCTGTTTCGTTCTCAGGTTAAGTTATCAACCCTCACTTTCACATATCTGAGTCTATCATGTATGATTATAAAGTTAGCATAGTCTTACCGGATCTCCGGTTTCCCCTGGGAAGCCAATGAATCCTTGCGGTCCTGGACGTCCAAGTGATCCTGGATATCCTGGTTTGCCATATGGCCCAACGGGCCCTGGGATACCTACGCTGCCAGGAAATCCAATGACGCCTGGATACCCCGGATTACCAGTAGCACCTTGCGCACCTTTACTTCCTGTGCAGGCAAAGAATGTTTAACATTAAAAGTCTCACAGCGAGATCAGTGCTAATGTGTCAAAAACACCTCACGGCATTGTGGATGTCCAAACATCTGGCTACTTTTTGCAGTTGAACATATTGCCCTCATCACTGACTACAGTACCTTCTCCTGGACCCAATCTGATTCAACTGGACTCAACCTGTCTTGACTGGATTCAGTTTTAATCAGGTTGAACGAACCGGACTCAACAAGGTCCTACCTGAGTCAAGTGGACTGTACTTGCCTGTAAAGTATTCTATGGTTCTGGTATTTCCAGATCATAGTTTTTGAATATTTACCAGATTGTGGTACCCAAAGTCCTACCTCGTGATCCAGTGAAGCCAACCATGCCAGCGGATCCTTGTTTTCCTCTCTCTCCTTTGATGAGGACATATTTTGTCTCTCCGGGGGGTCCGGGGGTTCCTTTTGGTCCTGCAGGGGAACACACAAGAGAGGCTTTTAATAGTGAATAATAATAATAATAATAATAATAATAATAATAATAATAGACACCCGCCGCTTTAGTTTCGTGACATCAAAGACGCATGAACTTCGATCTCACGGTCCAGACCTGGATGGCATTGCAAAAAATCTGACTCGTGGCGGATTTTGGACCACGTACGGAAGTGGCCCAAATCAGGACTGGAATAGAGCGGCCGCCCAAAGCTGCGTGTCTTGATCCGGGGCAGAATTTAGGAGTAAGTTACTCTAGTTTAACAGATGTGTCTTTACCTTTCTCTCCTTTCAGACCTTCACATCCTGCCGCTCCATCTTGTCCACTGAAGCCTGTTTCTCCCTTCCTCCCAAAGACTCCGAGAACCCCTGTCCGTCCGGGGACTCCTTGGGCTCCAGTCTGACCCTGGGACCCCATTAGACCTGAGACACACCATGGGTCTTCATGTAAACTGGCATCATCGGGAACCAGGGAACCTGAGTTTGCTGGCAGACGTTGCTCACCTTTCTCACCCTCCGGCCCTGAAGGTCCTGGGTCTCCATTGGGGCCAGAGGGGCCTTGGACTCCGGGATGGCCTGGGAAACCTGGAGAGCCTGGTTTACCAGTAGGGCCTTGGAGACCAAAACCCGGAGAACCCTCCAGCCCGATGTCACCTTTCTCCCCCAAAAACCCTGAGGAAAGAAGAGATAATGTCACATCAGATGTCACGTGAGGTAAAAGTAGAGCAGCGTTAGGGGCCAGAGCTTACCTGAGGGTCCAATGGGTCCTTGAGGGCCAAACACTCCCATGGGACCAGGTTTTCCTGCTTCACAGAACCCAGCTGTGGGTCCTCTGGGGCCCGTTATACCCAGTGCCCCATTTTGTCCTCTCTGGCCTTTTGCTCCGAGCCTCCCGGTCCGACCCAGAACTCCTGGACAAACACAGAAAAATAATTATGAATACATTGACAAATCTTCTTTACATTGGTACATTTTCTCTTAGTGAGTTCACAACACAGCAATATGATGTGTACCGCAACATTTATTCTGAAGGTAAACACAGGAAGTCTATCCCACTCAGTACCAAAACCTTAGTTTCAGAACACAATTTCAAATAAATCTGTAAGACTGTAACTTCAACTTTACATCTCAGCCCTATTCGTTCACCTGGTAGTCCGTCAATCCCGGGCTGACCAGGGACTCCTTTAGGTCCCTGAGAGCCCACTGGCCCTGGGAAGCCAATGGGTCCAGAGGGCCCAACATCAGAATCTCCTGCTGGGCCTGTCAAGCCAGAGGAACCAGGGAGTCCGGGAGAGCCTGGTAAACACAAAGAAAAAGGAAACAGCTGATAAAGACTACAGGCATCCATCGGTCCAACCATTCAGTTCTTTCTGCTTATAAACCAAAAGCAAACCCAACTAAACTGATTCACCCCGACCAAACAAGAATCCCTTAAACTTCTGAATCAGGGAGTCAAAATAGACCAATTTGGCGGCACCTGGAGCCGTGAATGAGCTGGAATCAGATCAGACAGGTGACTGTACCTGGATCTCCAGTGTAACTGAAGCCTTCACGTCCTTCTTCACCGCTATCTCCAACAATCCCTGGAGGTCCTGCAGGAAAAAGAGAGGATAGACAGCATACGGTATATTAATGTCAGAGATTAGATTGTATGATGTGGTTCTGGGGGGGGGGACAGGTGTTCTCTGGTACCTTGTCGTCCATGTGTTCCAGGAAATCCAGAGTTTCCTTTGTCGCCTTTGGGTCCATCTGGTCCAGTGATGCCACGGAAACCCGGAGTACCCAGCAGACCTGTGTAACCTAGGAAAAACAGGTAGGTGGACATGGAATCAGCCAGACAGATGAAGAAGAAGTTAGGAACACAGGCTGGCAGGTAAACAGGAAGTCAAACAGAACAGACAGGGGAACATGAGGCCAGTTATACAGGTGTGCAGGAATCGACACAGACAGGGGGAAGGAAGTCACAGGGTGAACAAAAGAGTGGACGGACATGTGAACAGGAAGTCCGAGAGCTGGACCAGAAGTCAGATGAACAGGTGGACAAAAGGTTAACAGGTTGTCAGTCAGACAGATAGGCGAACAGGAAGTCAGTCACACACATCAACAGGAAGTCAGATAGACCAGTGGACATGAAGTGAAACGGACAGGTAACCAGGAAGTTGGACCAACAGGTGAGCCATATATCAGAGAGACAGATGAACAGGAAGTCAGACAGACAAGTGGACAGGAAGTGGAACACACAGGTGTAAACACACAAGTTTTGAGTTTTACCTATATTTCCTGGATCTCCCTTCTCTCCGGGGGCACCAGGGTTTCTGGGCACACAGGGCAAGGTGTCACCTGTGAGGAGAGGGGAGGTAAAACAGGAAGAGGAGGGGTTAAGCAGAGTGCAGTGAGGTCAAACAGGAAGTGGGAGAAATTATTAATCATTTATGGGGGACTTGATGAGGAAAATTAAAAATATGACCAGAATTTAAGGCTGATGTCAGATGGATCGCTACCTCTAACTCCCTTCAACCCCGGAGAACCAGGCAGTCCTGGAGGTCCTAGGTCTCCAGGTGAACCCCGCTGTCCTACTGCTCCAGGCACATCTGGTCCTGCTGGACCTGAAGCTCCTTGGAATCCTTTAGCGCCTGGGACTCCAGTGAGGCCTCGTTCTCCAGGAGAGCTGGGGAAACTTTCACCCTGAGAAGGAAAACAAGATGATATAGATGAGAGGATGAAGAGTCCCATCAGCCGAGAGAAAAATAGTGATGGTTGGTTGTTTCCCTGTTTCCCCTCATTTGGGAACAAGTATGAGTATGGGAACAAGTATGAGTCTCTTATGTCAGACTTTCTGTACTTTCCACATAGCAGCAGATTTACACCTGCTGCGTTCACCTGGGGTGTGAGACTGACCTGGGGGCCGGGTTGTCCAGGGAGCCCGGTGGACCCTTCAAGTCCTCTTCTCCCTGGGATCCCCTGTCTGCCAGCAGGACCATGCAGGCCTTTGTTTCCTTTCTCACCTGGGGACAGAAATCCAGTCAGAACCACTAACACAGTGGTATGACATCATAGGTAAACCTGCTTCATGTCCCCTAGGGGGGGGGGGGGGGGGGGGGGGGGTTAAATGGTTAAACTTACCTTTAAAATCCACCACAGTGAAATCTCCTTTCTGACCTTTGAACCCTTTGGCACCTGGAAATCCTCCCAGACCCTACAAACAAACAAACAAACAAGTAAATCGATCTAACAGCGGACCATGTGACTGCTGATATGACCTCTGACCCTGTTTTTTCAGTTCCTCACCGGTTGTCCCCGTTCACCTATATCTCCAGGTAAACCAGTCTCTCCTTTCGGCCCTAGAGCCCCTAGAAATCCTGGAGACCCAGGAGAGCCCAGTTGACCCTTGGGGCCGGGAGCACCCTTCAGTTCAGGAGACGGGCCACAAGCACAGTCGCCGGGACCACCTGGATCACACCCGTAGAAAACCCATCAAACGTTTGGACTATATTTCAGATTAAAACTAATGAAAGGCTGTTTCCAAATGTTCTTTATATGTTTAAATATAAAAGTGGAGTCAACTTGATGTGGTATTCCTCAGAGAAACGTCATGGAGCCTCTGTTCTTTCTATATAAACAACAGGGGAACTGGACTATGTGACTGTTCACTGTGTGAACCTGGACTGAAACAACACCCTATGAATGTGTAATCGGTCCACATAGATTTTAATCAACATCATGACGCTAATCAATATGTTCAAACACTTTACCTTTAAATCCAGGGAAGCCCCGGCAACCTGGGGGGCCCAGAGCACCTGGCTCTCCAGGGTCTCCTGGTGCCCCGGGAAGACAGTATCTACCTGAAGAGAAAATAAAGGAAATTAACAGGAAATGATTTGTATCGACTATAAATGTAAAAACCTGAAAATAACTCTCAACGTTTGATAAAGACGTCTCCAGGTGTGAGGAAACAGGTGTAACCCAAACAAGTAGAAGCTCTCCGATACCTGGATTCCCCTGCTCTCCTTTAACTCCCTTTGGTCCCAGCAGTCCTCGTTTTCCAGGTTCTCCAGGTGTCGGTTCATCTACAAACACCTGACCTGAATCTCCTTTATCCCCTTGGGATCCTGAAACTCCTCTAAGTCCAGCGACACCTGCTGGTCCTGAGGAGGAACAACATCATCGCCGTAGTCCCATCATAATGTGAAAACTGACTTCTACAGAACACAGAACCACAGACTGGATCGTCATAGTCCAGTCCTATCTCTGAAGTTCTTACTGTCACTTTTACACCAGCGCTAATGGGCTGCAGATACTGACCAGGTATGGACCGGCCAGGTACCCCCCGGGGGCCATGCACTCCCATTGGCCCAATGTCTCCTGGAGGGCCCCTCACGCCGTTGGCGCCAGGATCTCCAACGTCACCTGGTGAACATGTGACATTATATCAGAGTGAAGAAATCCTGTCATTGGAGGTTTTCCATTCTCGTCCATCGAGGAGCCAGAACCAAGAATCAAGGGTCCATATATCTACTCTGGCGTGGGAACGCCTCAGGATCCCCCAGCATGAGCTGGAGAGTGTTGCCGGGGATAATAATCAATATCAATCAATCAATAATACTTAATTGAAGCGATTTACAAGTGAATACATTCTTCTTCTTTTTTTTACAGTGTATAATAAACCCACCAGAAAAAACAAACAAACCAACAGGGTGGAAAACGTGACCAATGGTTGACCTCGTCTAACATCAGAGTTATGACATCACGGCGTCCTGTGTGTTGATGCGTACCTGCGTGTGTGACATCGAAGCCCTGAGGTAGGCCTTTAGGACCCGAATCTCCCATCATGCCCTGGGAAACAGACAGACTCATGATAAACTCCTCTCTGATTGGTTACTCTACTCTTTATGACGCATATATATATATCATCTATATATGCGTCATATATATGATGTAGATATAGATCCGCTAGATCCGCCCCTGGCTAACAGAGTCACAGCTAGCGTGTTTACTACATGACATCACAGACTGAAGGACTGACCTTAAGGCCTTCTCGTCCAATCAGACCTGGGAGACCCGGACTTCCTCGAATCCCCTGGAAACACAAACACAGATCAATCAAAGTAGTTTGATTGACAGGTGTCTATCACGCTGTATTCTTCATCTTCACCGCAGCGACAGAAATGTAAGTTTCGGTATTTTACGTCCAGATTTGACATTATTTCATATTGGAAATTTTTTTAGTGATATCTGTTCTGACCCACCTGGAGTCCTGTCTCACCGGCCGGTCCAGTGGTACCGGTGAATCCCTGAAACACACAAACACATCTTCACCTACGGACTGAGGATTTGTAATCACACATTTACAAACCTGCAGCAATGAATCTGTTTTGTACAAATGGGGACATTTAAGAGGAAGTCAGTCAAGAAAACCGATCAACAAGGTGAAGATGGAGGAAGACTCACCCGCGGTCCAGGAAATCCCATAATCCCCTTCTCTCCTTTAATCCTTGTGAGAACCTCCAAACCCTAGAACCACAGACATGAATCTTCATCACCTGCTCTTCAACAATAATCAATACGTGATCAATAATATCCCGTTCTGGTTTGACAAGAACTCTTACATTGTAGATCAAAGTCGGAACCAGAACCCAGGAGAACCTGTGGTCTACATGTCCACATGTCCTGAAGAAAATCAGATCTCGTATCTAAACTTACCGGCAGTCCCTGAAGGCCACAGATGCCTTTGACTCCTTGAAAACCCTGAAGAACCAACAGAACCGAACATTAGAACCACCAGAATCATAAATATGGGGAAACGACAGAGGAGATTACATCCACAATAAGATAGTTTTATAACAACTATGTGTCTCTGTGACGCAATGACGTGGCTCTAGTGTCTCTGTGACGTAATGACGAGGCTCTAGTGTCTCTGTGACGTAATGACGTGGCTCTAGTGTCTCTGTGACGTAATGACGTGGCTCTAGTGTCTCTGTGACGTAATGATGTGACTCTAGTGTCTCTGTGACGTAATGACGTGGCTCTAGTGTCTCTGTGACGTAATGACGTGGCTCTAGTGTCTCTGTGACGTAATGACGTGGCTCTAGTGTCTCTGTGACGTAATGATGTGACTCTAGTGTCTCTGTGACGTAATGACG
>VRLP01004672.1:0-45800 GCA_009660295.1 Lophius piscatorius
CCCTCGTCTGTGGAATGCCCTCCCTGACCATCTCAGGGCTCCACAGACGACTGACACATTTAAAAAAGGACTTAAAACTTTCCTTTTTAGCAGAACCTATAACTTTAATTAACATTGTTGGTTTTTTGGTAAGGCTTTTATATAGTTATTATTTTATTTTTTATTTATGCTTTTATCTGCTTTTACTTTGTAGCACTTTGAGATTTGATCCAAATGTAAAGTGCATTATAAATTAAATGTATTATTATTATTATTATTATTATTTTGCAATGAAGCTGTAACGTAACTGTGAATAATTTTCAGATGCACTGTATGAGGTAGAGAACCTCAATTATTTTGATAAAACCTGAAATCTTCCATTCTTTGTTTTGTACTAAAGTTAACCTTTACTAACATATACATAATGTATATACATAAAACATGAAAAATGTATATCATTATTACGAATCTTCTAGGAATCACCTATTGTTGATTGTTTCTAAGTTACGACCTTTGGTTTGGCCCGGTCTGGCCTGTGTCTCATTTGACCCGAGGTTAGATTCTGCTCTTGTCTCATCTCATTCACAGAACACAGCTGACTACTAGTGGCTGTTCGAGACACAGCTGAGTCACATTACCTAATCAGTCTATGTATGAAACATCTCGCATGCAATCACAGACACACACCGGACTTATCGGTTACCTGATGGGGGATAGCTCACTATCACCCTTTTAGTGCATTCATGAAATTCAACAGGACTGTAGCCATGACCTAATCCAGGCCAAGTCACCCATGTTGAATCCTGTTAACATTTTTTGTGCTATACACACACGTCATACTTTAACCAATATTCTGGTAGATTTAATCTTATTGACTCTCAATTTTAGCTGTACAATCTCAACACCTAAAGGATTAAAAGTGCAGTTGTTAAAAAACATGACCTTCTTCACCCATACATAGACAGCTGTGGATGTTATCATGGGTGTGGCCAAAGTACTCCCTAGTGTTCCCTGAGGAGAGGCAGACAAGTTGCACCCACATATGGTGCACATATTTAGTAAGCATGTATATTTGACCTTGATCGACAAAATGGTTCCGCTGGTGTAGCTAAAACCTAGCCCAACAGGAGGTCAACCAGGTTGATGTGACAATTCTTTTTCATTTCCATACCTTGTATTATAAGTTCAGCAACAGATTTACACTGTTAGACATTGAATTTCAAAAGTATGATCTGAGTATGTTAAATTTTAAAACTGAATTGTTGAAATGGTCCAAAATTTCCGTCCTCCACCATAAGACATGAGGTTGGTTCCGAATCCATTTTCCTCGTTCCAATCATTCCAATCAAACTTTACATGGTGGATAAAAGTTTTCAGTCTTTTAAGTTGTCTAACTAAAATCAATATAGTGTTGTTAGCGGCATCTGCTGCTAACAGGAAGTAAAACGCTACTTTAAAATATTCACCATCTTTTGTACATTGTTAGTTTTGTTTTTAGTTGAGGATCAGCTCTTCCACATGCAGCATTCACATTCGTAGTTCTTTCGGAAATTGCCGTCTCTAGATATAGTAAGAGCTCCTTATGGTAAACGTTTATCCCCCTCCTCTTCTTTTGTCATTGTTCATCTCCCCTTCTCCTCCTCCATCCCCTACTCCCCCACTCACTCTATCTCCCTCCAGGCAGCTGTGGAAAAACAGAGTTCTCAGGCCCAGCTGAAGGCACTGATCCAGCAGACTGAGGCAGCCCGCAGGGAGCTCACTGATGCCCTACAACGTTTGGCCCACCGCGAGGAAGAGCTGTACCGCAAGGACGTGGAGCTGTCTGAGACCCGCCAGCGCCAGTTGTTACTGGAGCAGGAAATCCGGGAGGTGTGGGGTTCAACATCCAGAAATAGATAATATCTCTCAAATCACTAGGGACACAATGACTTCTGATTTTAACTGAAGGCCCGTAGATTGTAGATCAAGTTCTGATGGAACAATTGGCCTCCTGCATGAATATGGCTGACTCTGAAGGTTGGTCATCTTCTCCATAACATACATCTAAAACAATGTGCACTGCTCCAGGCTCACCAAAGGAATGGGGGAGATTTAACGGAGAAAACCAGATGAATTGGTTGTCTAGTTGTTGTTTTTATTTGTTTTTTGGGTGGGGGTGTTGGCATGAGGATGAATATGCCATTTATTGTTTGCGGCTTTAGATTAAATCTGTGTGTACTCAGGAGTCATGCATTGATTTTTATAGTTCCTCAAATTAGTCAATCGCTTTTCTAAGAAACCATCATTTAATTGTTACAGAAAACTTTACTATTCACAGACAATGATAATTTGCAGACCAATTAATTTAATTTCAGTTGAGTTGATATAAAAAAATCAATATGCAACAGAAACCGCTGTTATTGGAATATCAAACGATTTTCAGTCAAGTTCTAAAATTGATCCTTATTGTAGGTGAAGGAGGCCTCAGCTGCCCTGGAGGAGGAGACTCGACGTCGGGCCATTTTTCAGGCAAGGCTGGAGGAAGAGAACAAGAGACTGGAAGAGAGAGTTGATTCCCAAGTCCGTCGTCATCAGAGGAATCAGGACACACAAGCGGAGCTCCAGGCTACCCTTAAGCAAATGACCTCAGCCCATGCTCAACAAGCCCAAAGGTTGGCTGAAGAGGAGAGTTTGAAGAAGGATCTTCAGAAGGGTGCCTCGGAGCTACAAGCCAAGCTGACAGCAGCACATGACGAGCGAGTCACACTGGTGCAACAACTGCAGCTCGAAAGAGAGGTGCATCAAAAAGAACTGCACAACATGAAGTTGATGATGCAGGATAGCAGGACGAAGAAAGATCGCGAAGTGCAAGACATGCTGAAGCTCTGCCGCCAGGAGCGGGATGAAATACAGACACACATCAAGGAGGTTAAGGTATGAGCTTTCATAAATATGTCCCAAGTTCATTTATTTATTTTTGATGAGTTTAAACTTTTAAATCTGCAAATGGAAATCCTCTTGGATCCAGCAGGTGATCGGCATAGCAAGAAGACTGGCAAGGGTAAGCGTAGCCCTGTAAATGTAACAGGAGTCTCCGTGGTTTCCAGTTTCTAGCGTTGAAATAGTCGGCAACCTTCTGCAGGGCTTTGCGTGCAAACCAAAGAGAGGAGCTATTACTTTCGGAGGAGAGCCTTTCAAGGTTCTGATGAGCAGATATAAATAAATTCTATGATAATCAGTTAGATTTCCCTGAAGCTTGGAAATTTAGTTAATAAATCCGATGGCCGTGACCGTTTCCAATTAATCACATAATAAATGCACAGAATCAAATTAGACTCGATTCTCATGTCATCAATAATTGTACATTTGTGTGTGTGCATTTCTCTCCTGCTGAGTGCAGCCGACTTAATTTTCTGTAATTTACGTGATAGATGTGGACATGTGATGGGTGTCTTTATGTATCATGACTCTCATGCTCTCATCGTGCATTCTTACTTAGCCCTATGTGGTGTAATTACTAAATATCCACCATCTATCAGCAGTGAGGACCCTACTGCCTCCCTCTATTACACACCTCTGCAAAGCAGCTCTCTCCTTTTATGTCAGCTTCAAAATGACATCTTCTGATACAGAGTGTGTGATCCATGGTGATCTTCCATTCTTCCAGAAAGAGGCCATAAGTTCTCACCTCAGTGAGGAGTCAAGTCACAAAGTGGTCATCCACTTACATGAAGGTCGGTGGTTTGATCGCCGGCCACTGCGATCTACATGTTGAAGCGTTTTCAGCAAGATACCAAATCCCAAGGTACTCCCATTGGTGAATGAATGTCGTGTCGTGTGGAGAAACTTTGCTCTTATGAAAGTGAAAAGCTTATGTTGCTGACATTTTGTTTCCTCGAACGGTAAGTCACAGTAACTAAACGGGTAAATGCAAATTCAATAACCTATGGTTAGATAACAGTCAATTTAGTGCGTGGTTGTAGCCGGTGCCTGGAAACCTTTTTGAAGCTCGTTGCATCTTCTGCAAGTCCGGAGTGGCTTTCCAAACCAGAAAAGCATAAAGCGGATTTAAACAACCAGCAACAAACACCTGCAATCAATGATGACATTGATGAGGAACGCTGGAAAAACTGCTGGAAGGAATGTTTTCGCTGAATAAATAGATTTACTTTGCAGGTAATGTGGGGTTCTGAATTTCTTTCATTTTCTTAGTACTTTCTTGCCAGTGCGGACTTGAAATAGGTCTTAAATTTCGTTTATAGTTGTTGTAAATAGACATGAAATGGGTCTTAAATTCCATTCATAAAGGTCTTAAAAAGGTCTTAAAAAAACTTGACTTGTTGAAACCTGGAGATAACCTGTATATAGGAGCTTCTAATGGACTCATGGGTGGTACGGTGGTCCCGGTGTGGCTTTTGAGCACATATTTTTATGCACAGCAGGTTGACTAGAGTCTGGTAGGACACCTTGTTGAATCCTGATTGTGACACTTGCGTTTCGTGGCGTTTTTGGTGTTTGTAAGAGTAAATTTGATTGGTCGTTTAGAGTTTCTTATTTAGTAATGGCAATTATATATTTGATATGAATTGATTCATATGTATTTGTGATGCAGAATAATGCTATTCTGCCTGATGGTGGTACATCTCTGGTGATTTCACTGTGTGTCTATGCAATTATTGCTTATCCCTCATCGGTGCTGAACCTCGTTTTAACCACGTTATTCCACTTATATAACATGTATGATTATATATGTCTATAAAGACTTCTTCTTCCACTTCTAGATAGATGTAACTTTTTCTTTGAGTATGGGCTTAGGTAGTCTGACAACAGCCTGTAGCTGTAGTGTGGCTGTGAAGTTATTTGAGGGCATCTTAACTGTGGGAGTATACCACTGAAGGCCCAGCTGGAAAATCCATAACCATAAATAAAAGCTTGAGAGCACTTATTATTACTTTGCATGATTGTTACAATTGAATTCATTTCATTCAACTATCTAAAAACTGCTGATAATAACAAAAATCTAATATGTCCATTACGAAGTTGTTACCAACCAATTAGTTATTGGCTTTTGCTCGTTAATTACATCTTGTTACCATTGCTTTTTAAGAGTGAAGACTTAAAATAGCCTTTCGCTCCACTGAATGTTAATGCTTTACATTTCAATGAGCATCTATTGAATCTATCGATGTCAACATCAATGTCCATAATGTAGGGGCAAAGCTAAATACCTTTTTTTGCTGTGGGCCCGCTTTGGGTTGAGGCCAAGTGAAAAAGGGGAGCCCTTTAACTTGGAGGAGACAATTTTGTTGAAAAAAGGTGCAGTTCATTCCGGTAATATCACATCTCTTAAAACCACATATGGATCCATTATCTCATCTAGTTCACTGAGCTCAAGCAGATGATCCCAGCCGCAGGTCCATCCGGGCAGTTAACATATACTGAATTCTTCAGCGGAAATCCGAAAAAAATCCAAACAAGACAAAATCCAAACAAGACTTGTCAATAAATTACTCCACTACTTTATCTGGTTTATTTTCATTGTTAAACTGTTATTAAACTTAGATTAGAAAAGTGGGCCAAAATTAACAGAAGAGAACATATACATATAGAATTGTAGTTAATGGACAATAACTTAACTGGACAATTGTGAGTTAAAATTTCATGCTGCCTTTAACTCATATGCCCTATAACATATGCATAATTTATTTTATTATATGCATCACCATCGGGACACTAAAGGAATCAGATGTTACCTGGCCCCCGCCAAGTCAGCTGCTTCTCTGTAATTTCTGTATTTATACTAATCCAACCTACTGCTGGCTTTTACATCCTCATTCTCATACATAAATACATGTAAGGGGTATATAATCTCTCACTTAACACTTGGCAAGAAAATGTACAATACAACACATGGAATTGCCAATTTTAGAGATGTGAAAATTAGCTTTGTTGCATTATATGAGCGATAACAGCTGTTGGTTTTCCTGGGCCCGTTTGAATCCAGTTTGTCTGATCCCTGGCCACTTAGATACTTGGCTAAGGAGTTCGGAATTGATCTGAAAAAAAACAACAACATATGATTGATTTGAACAAGTCAGGAAACTCACTCGGAGCACTTCAGGTAGAAATCATTGGAACTCGTGAGTCCTTCAGGTGTAATAAAGGTTTTGACCACAACTGTATTGTCCAAGAATCTCAAATCTATTCCTTCAAAGGACATGGAGGTCTAATTTTAACTACCACATTCAATCTGTCAAATCTCTTCAGAGGTCAAGGTCATAAACTTAGCAACAGTATCATCGGCACACAATTCAAATTGAGCACAGAGCAATATGCCTCAGCCACTAAACATCTGTGCATATTTCCGAATCAGCGAGACACAGCCAAAAGTCTAATTTAGAGTAACTCTCTTCCCTGGCTGTGGATCTGTTCTTGTAATATACGGGTGAGCTGAGAATATGTAGCTGAGCTCCTAATGGTGTGTAGTGCCCCGTGGATCCTCATGGCCAATCCATAGCTCCAAGCGTGAATATTTTAGAACCCTTGATATCAGACCTCCGAAGTCACATCAAATAGTGTCAAAATAGTGGCATTAGTATCGGACATAGCTTATTGTAATAGTGTCATTTCCAAATGCGGTAAGGACAAGGGTGTTTGCAAGAATGATTTCAAGTACTACCCTACGGGTGCTTCAGATATCCCTAAGAAGCCCACCCAATATGCATACAGCATTGCCAAAAGCCTGTGTTATGATTTTGATGCAGTCGACTGTCAGAATAGGCTTAAAATATTCTTATTTCTCGTCTTTGTCCTCTCAGTCTTGATTTCTCCTCCACTCTATCTTCCCTCTCGCTGTCTCTCTCTGCCTTAATCCCCTCCTCCTTCCCCTTCTATTCTGCATTTTCCCTCTGTTGTTCCTCTTTTCACATCCAGCAATTCTGATTTTGTATTTTTTCTCTTGTTTGTGTCACTCTTGTCCACAGTTGTTGTTGCCCATCCCAATTAACTGTATCTTGAGCAGTGTATGATAATGTGATCGTTACAGATCAAAAACTAATATCTGAGGCTGGATTTGAGAGACACAAGCAAGACTTGAGTTGAGAGCCTTTGTAAAAAGATTTATACATTGTCTTTATTTACAGGGCATGGAACATTCTTTATGTTTTGAACTCTGCCTGTAACTGTCATTAGTGACTGAAGACCTTCACAAAAGGTTTCTGGCAGATGACAAATATCAGTGTACTGGCGATTTTGAAATTGTATTTGCACCACTTTCTCATAGCGCATAACTTGCTTTGATTGGATATTTTTTCAGCATATAACTGATCAGTCCATATCTCAAATCAATATGCCTTAAACACATCCACTCTCTTTTAGGCAGATGCAGCCTCAGACAAAGAGCTGTGTGGGGTGCTGCACATCAAGTTGGACAGGATGAAGGATGAGTGTGATAAGCTGGCAGCACTGCTGAGCACAAAGGATGAGGCACATGCGGTTCTCCACAGAAAATACCAACTGTTCAAGCAGGAACTGGATGACAAAGTAAGCCCCGCTTCTTTTTAAAACGTAGTCGATTGACATAAAACTTACAGTAAAGGCGAGTATCTGTTGTCAAATCTGTGAAAAGCATCTGTGCATCGGATGTTATGAAATACATGTGCTGTTTCTAATTGATTATGAGAAACGCAGTCCAAGACATTAGATCGTAAGACAACCTGGGAGACATTAAGAAATCACAAGAACAATATCTCCTCTGTTGAAGTTGATACAACTACTAGGGGTCATTACTAGGGTTTATTGTAAGGTTGTGCCATAAAACAAGCCTAAACATAATAAACAATTGTTTGAAAGATAGTCTTGCCAATTTAGCACTATTTTTAAAGTGGCCTTATCAATAGGCCAGAGGTGTTTTTCAGCTGTAGAAGTATTGAGCCCTCTATTCACTTCTTGGATATGCATCTGATAAGTTGTAAAGGGCTCATTGGGGAATCCATGTATTGATTTGAAATTGGGTCGATGCAAAAAAAGGGGTTCTTTTTAATGCAGCAAGGGTGCTTTATTATCCCAGGGACGGGATAATGATCCAAGGTCCCTGGGTAGCAATGATCATTTGGTTCCTTCCTGTGCTCTGGTCATATCGATTGCCTAGTGATCCTGAAACTTGACAGGGCAGGCAAGAAAAGGAAATTTACTGTGTCTGCTTGTGTGAGAGGAACAGGAATTGTTCTCAACACCCATGCCTGTATGTTGACTCTTTGTATGTATTATTAAGAATACTATAACAAATACATGACTGATGTAGTAACAAGCAGACCTGGATGTCACTATTGCTTGGTTTATCTGCTGTAATGAATGTCTTCCCGTTGTCTTGTGAGATTCAAACGGCAGAACTATGGAAAAGCTTACAACATGCGTTCCCCACTCTGCTTTCGTCCATCCTACGCAGGTCAGGTCAGGAGAGCAGAGACATGCTTCTGAGTCCGAGCTTGTTAAGCTGGAGGAGAAGTTTCTGCGGATGGAAGCAGAGCAAGAGGCAGTCCTTACCTCTATCGGTGAGGAATTAGATGCAGCTTGTCGCAGCCTGGCGAGGAACAGTGAAGACAGACTGCAGGTATTTTATTGCATTATAATTAATTCTATGCTATATTTTGTTTTCTTGCTGTATAATGTGGATATGCCAACGGCTTGTTAAACAATAAGTACATGGAGGAATAAAGTCTGTCTTTCTTGGATGTTACCTTTACAGAAACCGAAGAAGGTTGTTTCAAAAAGCTCTTTTCCATCTGGCTCCCGTTCAGTCAAAAAAGACCCATCCAAGTTTATTGGCAAGGGCTGTGAGGAAAATGTAATTCCCTATGCAACAACTTCTCCCGGATGCTCTTTGTGTTTGTCTAAACTGTGGTCAATCCTTGAATGCTTGAGATCTTGGGGGGATTTGTGGATACATATTGTACAATTGAAAATCGTTTGATATTGGATTTATCTGCATTTCATACCAGCTGATGTTGAGTGGGACTGAATCACTACAACAAATACATGCTGCAGGAATACAAAGGGATGAGCATGGACAATAGCAGTGGTACTAGTATGGGGCCCAATGGCTCACCTCTTGATACAGAAGAGAATGAAATGGCACTGCAAATGGTTTTTGTTCAAACTCTCTATTAATCTTTTTTTTAAACAGAGCTTGCAGGTACACCAATATAGTGGAGTCTGTGTGTCATACTGACATGGACAATTGTTTGCTAAGCCTTGGTCAAATCAGAAGAGCTGCATTATAATATTTGCAGCATAGTGCATTCATTAACGTCATTCACCATTGTTATAGCAGCACGTATTTTGTGATGTAGTTTTCTGAAGCCTGACTGATTTTGTTTCTACATCTTAAATGTAGCCCCTTAACAAACTTTTCGAGGACTGCAATAATCCTGTGATGAAGGCTCAATGACTAGAGGCTTGTATTGACTTCAAATTTTCCATCTAATCAGGTGAAGATGCGAAATAATAGAAATCAGATTTTTTTACAAGACGCTAATCCAACATATAAAAGTTTTGCATATAGACTTTGTTCCTTGTGAACATTTTCCTTTTTTTTCCTTCCCCTTACTATTGGCAATTGTGACTACAATTTTGGTTACAATTACAAAACAATTAAGGGTCCTATTGAAGTGACTTAAAGTTTGTGGTCTGGAGTGTGTGGTTTAAGTACATTAAGGTGTATCCACTACCTTTTGGGAGTTACACAGTGCTTGATCCAGGTGCAAAGTAAGGCATAGTGGACATATACAGATGTAGATATACAACTAGGTTATAGTGGAGTTCTATTTTTATCCAATTATTAGTAGTTTGCACAATTCTGTGTACCTAGAAACAAATACCTTTGGACACGCAATGCATACTCACTGATCAGTATGTTAGATGCTCGATAATATACATTAAAACCAATGAAATGCACCGGATTGTTTCTTTAACACAACTGACTGAAACTCTAATATTTTAGCTAGTTTGCCTCTGCTGCTCCAGATTAATGACTATAGTCAGCTCTTATCTGCTCATATGAATTCCCCGGTCTGGTCCAGCAGTGCTACAGCCAGTTATACGAGCAAACGCTCATCTTTCCTCATCTGTAATCTGTCATGTTGAAGTAAAACTCGCCATTGACTGGCCTAATGGAGGGAATCATTAACATTCTAAGACATTAGGTTTCGCTTACCCTATGGTGCCCTACTCTTCTCTAGAAGTACTAATGCAAGTAGTCGTACAGCAGCACTGAAAGTTAAGGAAAATTTAATAGTGTCATGTTAAATGATAAAAATGTTTGACAGTCTATTACTTGTGATGTGCAGGCAGTCAGACTGTTTAGCGAGACCCCAGAGTGGTGATCACAGACAGAGAGAGGCTGCTGCATCTGTGCCAAAGTAGCACATTTTAAGTTAATTTAATTTATTCGCAGTGGGAATTGTGAATATTTTCTGCAGTTTACCCACCAACACCTTAAATTGCAGCCATTGCTGGATGTTTTATTTTATGCTCCTTAATTGCCCAACTGTGTGGGATACCACCCAGTTGGGATTCTTCCTTCACTTTGGATCTACAACCTGCACACATCTTCTTTTGGGCTAAGATGAAACAAGCAAGTGCACAGTGTGTAACTGCCAAGTTCTCTGTTGGAATTTGTGATGCTCTCTTCCGTCTCCTCAATCTCTTCCTGTCTTTCTTCACTTTAAACGATTGAATGTAGAGAGATTCCACAGTGTAAATATCTGTAAAAAGAAAATATGCTGTGTCCCCTCCACCTGCTTTTACATCTCTTTCTTTCCCCCTCCCTTTAAACTCTTATCATTTGAACCATTTCTGTGCAGTAGGTGAAAAAAAAAATCATAGACACACAGTCACTGGTTAACTTGCGTTCTGAGGGAGACAAATAAACCATGCAGTCGCGTATGTAAATTAGCAGTGGCAGAGCCTTGGATTCTGCTGCCGTCTCACTCACTTCAACGCCACAGATAGTACTTTCAACTCCCACCCTACTTGTTAGGTTTTCCAACTGTCTCACCTCCTTTTTGTTTACTGTTGCACAGAGCTGCCTTTGATGGTTCAGAGAGTAAGATGTTTTTTTTATCCCACACAGTGACAGGCTCCTCTGCAATGTGGTTGTACACTCCCTGAGATGGGGACTTGTACACAGGAGTACTCCATTGCAGTACTTTGAGCTGCCTTGGCAACAACTTCGGAAATTCCTTTCTGCTTGGATCTTGTTTTGAGTGACGGAAAGAAAAAATTGATTGACACCCGTGCAGTGGCATTGTTGTTTACCAGGAAAGAAAGAGTCCTAAACATCCTGCTGCCCGCTTTCCCTGTCTGTTGATCATACATAAACGCCTCCCTACATGGGTATGTTAGAAAAAATGGTTGTCTTTTATGAGACTTTGCACATGTGAATTTGTGTTCGGTTATATATCCTGACTTTTTGCGTTTAACTTCTATTGTAGAATGAGGGTTTTTATTCTGTCTGTGTGTAACCAATGTGGCAGGATTTCCTCTACAAATAGATTTTGACAAAACCGAGCAATTATTAACTAGACTCACATCTGTAAGGTGTTTTACTTAGAACAGGTACATCTAAGTAATTAAGATTTTTTTCACGTTAGTAGCTTATCTGTAGGGTAGCTGCTGTCTGTTGATCTTTTCACCATTTCAGGTCTGACTGAAATATCTCAAAAATACTACGTGTAGGGGGAAGGTTTAACTTGAACTTTTGTTCATATGTTCACAAATGGACTGTGACAGTATATATTCTTACGGCTGCAGTTATACAATGCTTTTGCCAGATTGTTTTTATTATTTTGCAGTTCTTATACAGTCCTTCACTGTTTATGTTTCAGGGATTAATGTTCAGAAAAGCATTTTCAGTTGGCGATGCATATTCTTTATCCAAAGATTTTAGCATGCATTTGAATTCTGGCTTTGCAGCAGTGAAAAATTGCACCATATCCTCAAGCAAAGACCGAGTCACACTATCAGTAAGTGCTTGCCACCAATTCTTATATGTTCTTGCCAAAGGCATTCACAACTACTGCTACTGGCCAAATGTGGAAATTCCGCAGCGTGGTTAATTCTAAGATGTGATTTTTAGATTAGATGGATTTCCCTTTTTTCCTGCAAATGTAACATAATTTACTATCCAAATTTACAAGCTTCCCCATGTCATTTGGCTCAAAGTCAAAATGTGTCCTAACAAATATTTGGATTATTGAGTAGGTTTGTGGCTGTTGCTGAATCGTATAATGTCAAACAGTTAACATCGACTATATGTGCATTGCCACGCAAAACAAGTGTGTTTGCTGTAAGCACCTAATTAAAATCTCATCAACACGTTTTTATTTCTGCGGGCTCTGTGATAATACAATCAGTTGAATAGTATCCATAGATATCACAAGTAGTCAAGTAAACAAAAAGAAAAATCACACACACAAAAGCAGTCCTCATATGTCTGTTTAATGAACTGTCCCTCCACTTTATAGCTAAGCCGAAGATTGTCACTGAAAGGATTTGTTCCTTAAGAAGCCCTTGAATGTGGAAGATCATGGAAGACAATCAAATTAACAATAACTATTATGTTTATATTTTATAACATATATGCACTCCTGTGCCTTTTAACAGCAGATAAAAACTCTACACAAAGACATTTTGTTGATGATAGTGATACGCCCAACCCCGCATTAGACATCTGTTCACCGTGTTAATTTGTTTTTTTCAGCCGTAGTTCAAATACCGGTTTTAATTTCTTCTAGTTTGTATTGGTATAACTTTTGTGGCCCCTTGGCCTTATTTTATACATTTCAGAACAAATACCAACAAAATTAATAACATTTCATCAGCTGTACCTTCACTTAATGTTGCGCGATAAGTAGCAAGTGTTTACGTGATAAATAAATGGGTAATTTAGGATGCACTCTTTCAGCCAAACATAAGCTGGTAAGCTTTAATGAAGATGTGCTTCAGAGCAGCCTTATAGCGCTGCCAAAGATTCTGAGGTTTAGATGCGTTCGGACAAAATCAGGCATTGCAGCGTTTAGCGTGGGGGTGTATGGTGATGTTGGATGATGCAGGTGGGAGATATTGTTTTGGTCCATTAATGTTGCTTGTTTAACGCCCAATTTCAGGTTCTTAGCTTTGGAACAATATTTTAATTCAACTTGTTCCCATGTTTTTGTCTAATTGCATATGTTGTCGTCCTATCGCCTCTGATCAGAGACTCGATTGGCTAAATGGTATTACAATAAAAAAATCACAATTGTTAAATGCTTATCTTACGTTCTATTTCTGTACAGACATGCATAGGTGTTCAGCTTGTCATACAAATCAAGTGTGAAATGAAGCGCAGAGAGTATTATTAAAAAAGTGGGATTATTGGAAGATTTCTCATCACATGCATGTCGGCACAGGAGGGCTTTCAGCTAGAAGTCATCTAGTTATCCCACTGTTTATCCAATTTATCTGAGTGTGTTTTCTCTTTGTGTGTTTGAGCAATTGTGTCAGTAGTCGTTGGGGGTTGGCAGACAGTCAGTTTGTGTTGCTGATTTTGATTGATCCATGCTTCCCAGACAAGCCTTACTACCTAAAGTTTTATGACACATACACAATGCCTGTGTGCACCAGCAGCAGTGAGTGTAGCTCATAGGCTGTTCAACGAACATGCACACCAATGTAAGTTGGCAGAAGTTGTTCTTCACAAAAGTGAATACTCTGACAGGATGCTGTTCCTCTGACTGTCCATCTGCGTTTTCCCTTCCACCACATGTGTTTTTCATATTTACTGTAACTCCTACGACATATAGTGTTGTGTCTATGTAGACAGCCTACTATGCATCTGAAACTACAAAACCTCTCTATTTCATTGAAGGCTTTATAATGAGCAGATTTTTTTCAATTAAAATGTATGTAACATAGGCAGCAATGCTCACATTTGCTTTAATCTCTGTTCTTCTTTGACAGGCGATCTCCCAGAAACCTGGATTAGTGAGAGACCCCCATCGTTGGCTGGCTGAGACAAAGGTGTGATTAATGAGTTCAGTAATGCTGCCTCTCCTTTATTAAATAAATAATCAGTTATATAATTGTGAAAACACAAAATTAAGATTAAGTATGTGTCACTTTTACCGTGAACATCAGGTTCATCCCTGGTTCTTAACTATATATAGAATATTAATGAAGGACCATAGCGAAAAATATATTCAAAATCAGTGATGTGGGGATTTCATTGTTTTTTCTTCGTCTTCCTCTCGCATCCAATAATATTAGCCTCTTGGCTTCTCACCAGTGACATATCAGTTCCTGTCAAACGCTGCATTGATGTGCTGCACGAAGGAAAAATGTATTTGTGGCTGTCGTGATGGTGCATTATCTGATCACAATGTATATTGGTTGATTCTGCAGATCTGATGTATTTCAGAGCGTTGTGCATTTACAAGACTTAAACACCAGATAGGGAGATAATCCGCTCCCTAGTTAGCAGCTTAATGAAAGTAAACTTGAGGTCTGATAATTCAGGCTTATAGAGCCTTTAAACACCACTTTAACCGGGCAATTGAGGTTCAATCACATTCATTTTGGCTGTACTCCTTCTCCAATGGTTCAGACAATGACAATATAATGAATAGATTTTTTGGGGAAAAATATTTTTTTTAAATTGTAAACTTGGTACTGGAGCCTTTTAATAAGATGTTGTTTCTTCATTAAAAGATTTGGCTTCTAAGAAAAAATAGAATTCTTCTTATATTTTCTTTTGTCAGACATCTACGTCAGAAAACTAGTTGGTGCACAGCGCTGTAAGTAAAACCAATTATCAGAAATGGGTCTAAAATGCAGAGTATCACGCTAAGCCCTTAGATTTGAATACCCATATGGATAATTCCTTCTCACTAAAAACCTGATCCCCTTAGATGTTGAATAAGACCATGGCTAAACAAACCCATAAAGCCCACACTAATTAACCACCATCTAAATGTATCACGCATTGATTTTATTCGTCCAACTAGACCAAGCTCCGCTGGCTGTGTGAAGAGGTGCGAGAGGCCAAGACAAGAGAACAGCACCTGAACAAGCAGCATCAACAGACAAGGGATCAGCTGAAGGCCTTCAAGCAGAGCCGGGACTCAGAACAGACGACTCTCCTGCAACGCCTGGACCAACAGGAAAGGCTGCTGCACTCCCTCAGCACCGAAAGAAGAAGTACACCATCCATTCATTTTCTGCAACCTGTTCAAGGTCGCAGTGGAGCTGTAGCCTATCCCAGTTGACGTTGGGCAAAACACACACAGACAAACAACCACCACACTCTCATTCACATCAACAGGCATTTTTGAGTTCAATTCACCCGTAAGCATGTTTTGGACTGGGGGAGGAAGCCGGAGATCCCGGAGGAAAACATGGGAAGAATATGCAACTCCACAGAGAAATTCCACAGCTGGATTAGATCCTGGCTCCTTCTTGCTGCATTGCTACAAACTATGCCATCGTGGTACACTAATGGTATTAAATTAGAAAAAAAAACATTCACATTTGTGTGTTTTGTGGTTTTAGGTGTGCGTGGGATTTTTTTCTCTCATTTAAACTGGTTCTAATGCCATCAAAGCATGTGAGTGAGTCATAAACACTTCCAATATAGAACGTCAAAGCACAGCATTATGTGAGACTAATCAGGCTGTGTATTCTTTCTTAGGCAGCTAATACCCCGACGGTTTGGTTGTCCATGCGAATATACAACCGTGAAACAATTTTAATGTTTACCATCACAAGCTCTTCATGAAAATGAAGCCATTCCTTGACTGTTGGGCCAGCAGTCTTTTAGATTGATGCAGTTTAATTTGTGCCCGTCTTATTTAAATTAACTCAAAAATTAATTGATATTAATGCAATGCCTACATATTTCTGAAGCATTGCTGTCATAGAAAGTAGTTTTGTGTGTCGTTATGTGATGAATGCCTGTTAAAATGAAGGTTCCTGCGTATCCTATGCAGGTTTTTTTTAGACCATCCACAGTGGCCTGTTAGTTTATTATTACAAAATTTTGAGTAAACTTTTTAATGTGGGTGTGAACTTTGACATGTCTTTGGGAAATTAACTTGTTTTTTCCCTACTGCAGTACCATTTTTGGCTGAATTTCTCCTACTGAGCTGTAACTGCCAGAGGAAAGACGTGTTTTTAGTGCTTCATCCAAACAGCCAAGTGAAATGGGCCTAATTTGTGTGCCTTTTAAAAGAGAGAAAGATAGTTGTATGGCACTGTGAGGCCATGAAGAAGGCCGGCAATGTGACACACTTTCACAAGGAGAAAATCCACTATCTCTGATTCCCTCTGTTTTCTGGCTATAGCTGTAGCATTGCACCATTCAGAAAAGCCATCTGATGATCCAGCTTAATCTCGAGACCCCCTTGAGCAACACCGTTCAATCTGTCTTTGCACACAATCAGCCATTTGACAGTTGTACCCTTTTCTGTCTTCGCTGAAGGCGGAAGCAGTGATATGGTCTCTTTTGTAATTAGACTTACGAATAATCTGTGTGTCACAACAGATACAGGATGTGGTTATTGGAACTGAAGGCATACATATTGGGATTTTATCAACTGTGCTTTGAATATGGCTCCTCGGTAATGTGGTTACTCCGCTGCTCTCTTGTTGTGATTATTGCAGAAGAAGACAACACATACAGATCCTCACTATGCCTGAACAGTGACATGATGAAGAGTGCTGATGACATGTCAAGCAGTGTGGCAAATACTAATTTAGTAATCCAGTATTCTATCGATTATTATGGCGATTAATCTAGTAATTGAATAAGAAATATTGTGTACTCTTATATAAATCTAGTGAATGAACAAACAATTGTTCCCCCTTTTTAAAAAAAAAAAAAGAAAAAAAAGTGAATTACTTGTATTGGAATAATATCTGTCAACAGCTTTAATAACGAATGAGATTTCTTGTTCGATTTATCCATAAAATCTGCAATGTTTTCCAGCGCTTTTAATATTTTCACATCAGTCTATCAGGGCTCCGGCTGGGATTTCTTGGACGTGTTTCAAGAGTTCATTATTTCTTTTCTTCTCCAGAGTTTGTAAACAAACGCTCTGCTGTGGTCTAGATCTCAATTGGAAAGGGCCCTTTCATTCGGAAAAGGGGTGTTTACGTGGAGCCTTTCTTATGATTTTATTTGGAATAAGGGGGCCATGTAAACACACCTAATGTCTCAGTTTATGGCAGTGCAGAATTCAAGGAATCACAGTTAAAACACGCATTCACCGACCCCCAAAGTCACTATCAATGTCTTTGTTTGACTTTTTAACCTCACCAAATTTGAGACAGAGTGAGCATCCGTTCGCACCCAAAGATAGGTTATCCCCCTCGTTAGCCGGGAGATGAGACACAGGTTTGGTGGGTGACAAGTGAGAGGAGATGGTGTGACCTGTAATAGTTATAATAATAATTAAAATTTATAAAGGTATGTCTTGTTATGTACCATTTAAAGTCTCATTCTGAGAACTGTGCTCTTATGAGATTTGTTTTTCTTCTACACTCGCACTCATCTGCTCATGTCAGCAATTCACTTTTAATGCCAGTATTCTGCAGTGCCCTTGTGTGAAGGAATTATTTCTAAAAGTATGAGGGTCAGATTTAAGTTATATTCTGTTCATTCTCTTTCAAAGATAGTCTTGTCCATTTAAAACAAGTGTCTATTGCGTGTGTGTCAAACAATTAAGAACCTATCCCAAGCTTTAGGTACGATGACACTGAATGAGAGTCGAACACTTAAGAAGCCAGAAATGGTGTTTGGCTAAGTGTGAAGCTTTGGTAGCTGTACATGCATGTTGGTGTCCATGCACACATCCCTGAGACGGCCGAGAGTCAGCCACACTCACATGATTGGATATTGATCTTGAGAACATCTTAAGAGAAGAGCTACTCAAACAGAAAAGGAGCACTCCTACCAGTAGCTTTTGCCATGTCTGGCTATATAAATAGTGTCAAACTATATCTTTTCATAAATGTAAAATAACTATTACTGGTTAAGTGTCAGTGAACTCATCAGATTGTGAAGCAATTTATTTAGATTCTCAGTTCTTATTGCCTGATATTTTTGAATCGTTTAAACATGGAGCATGTCAGTTATTTCTCTAAATTAACGCCTCATTAAACAATTAAGCATTGATTTTAATTAGAAACAATTTGTAATCAACAACAAACACTAGCAGAGATCCTCTTCCCTCCAGCTGTTTAGGTAAAAACTATGGCATCTAACTGTGTTTGGCATTCACTACATGGCAAAGACACATTTTCTTTGTCTAGCATGCTGGGATGTTTACTGACTGGGTCCTCTTTTCCATGGCCCATTGATTGAAATTGGTAAAACTGATCATTATGGGATACACTGGTGTTTTGCGTCTTCCATTTGAATCGTTTTGCTTCTGATCCTGATCGCAGAAACATCCTTAGTATACTATAGTTGTAGTTCATACTTAATTTTACGGGGTTGTAAATTCCTAATTATTTCTCAGCACGTTTTTAAGAGTTACTCATGTAATTTGAATTTACTTGAAATAGAATAAGATGCTAAATTACATTTAGTCGTTTTCTTCAGAGCACACCTCAACTGAACTTGCCAATGACGCGCGTAATAATAGTTCAGGCAAAGCAAGCACTCACTTCAGCATCTGCTATTCAATTCACCTTCACAGTGACTGCCTCAACATCAGTTGCTTGGCTACCGGCTCAATTCTGTGCAAATAAGTGTTCAACGCTGGCTGCAGGTGGAGAATAGAATAAACATATTCCTTGATTAAGTAAGGATACTTACTTAATCAAGGATACTACAAGATACTTTGAGACTGGGGCAAGATTAACGGATATACTGAAATGTTTCTTTCAGAACTCTCGGAGAAGAATCGAGGGAAGGAGGAAGAAATGAGGGGCATTCAGGTTAGCATTATACAACTTTATTAATTCTTGTCTATTTGGTTGTCTGTGAATTTGCACCATACATTTTAGATTTTTAATATCCAGCTGGCCTAATTTCAACTCTGTCACCAAAAAAGAGACAGCCAGTACTACTTCTCTCTATACACCAGACTGCCTTCACATTCTCTCTCTGCTTTGCATATGTGTTGCCTTGTTTTTTGAGTAACTACTGGCCTTTAGTCATTCAAGTTCTGCAATGCAGCGCTGTAAATATTAGTACATGGCCGTGGGCCTGACAGAGACCTTGCAGTCATGCTTGTACAAGCAGCTAATTACTGCAGACACAAGGTTTTGGAGTTTAATAAGCCAATAGAGATGTTCTCTCTGCTTTTCAGTGCAGCAGGTACTCTTGACAGGCCAACAACTTAGCTGGTCAGGAACGAACTGGCTTCCAAAATAACGACCCTTTATTCACTGTTAAACGCTGAAATAGGTGGTCAAACACACACCAAAAAATGTTTGCTAAGCATTTATTCTTTTTGTATCTGCGGACTTGCACGTGTTTGGTACCAGGGTCCCATCTGTGGCTGCATGATGGCACCTGCTGATGCTTGTGTGCAATTAATCAGCCCTCTCAGACCAAACAGAGCTTTTAATTATGAAGGATGAGGAGCGAGAGGAGAGATGGATAGAGTCAGGGACTAGATGAGCAGGAATTACGGAGAGGGCGGAATAACGTAACTTAAAACCATCGGCATGTTAAGACAGAAGGGGAGAAGCAGCCAGTTAGGGAAAAATGCGTGAGTGTGTGTGAATGGCAGATAAGAGGCATTGCATCAATAATGCATCGTTAGAGTGGGAACATCAGTCAGGAACTGGATGAGCAGCTACAGGTGTGTGTGTGTGTGTGTGTGTGTGTGTGTGTGTGTGTGTGTGTGTGTGTGTGTGTGTGTGTGTGTGTGTGTGTGTGTGTGTGTGTGTGTGTGTGTGTGTGTGAGTGTGAGAGATAGAAGAAGAAGCCTGTTGTGGGCTACAGACACTCCCTTTCCGTACTGCATTTCCCTCCGTTGTTACCTGTTTGTTGTAATAATAAATAATAATACATTTAATTTATACTTTACATTTGGATCAAATCTCAAAGTGATAACACTTGATTCCCCTTTTTTTCAATATGTTCCACACATGCCGGCTTTATGTCTGCTTAATAACTATTTGGAGCAGCTACGCAGTTATTGTTGTAAACCTTTATTATTGACTCTTGATTTTATTTCCATAAGGACGTTAAATAATACTGCTGTTTGTGTTTTTACAGGATCGTATGTTGGATTTGGAGATGGTGAGGTTGGATTTATATTATCAAATATATAATGCTTGCAGCTTTCCTGCTGCAAGCAGGAAAGCCATAATTCGTAGGTGGCTAAAACCCCAAACAACTGCAGACTGCAGACTGGATAGGCATAGTTTAGGAAATATAGATCATGGAGACGTTGACATATTCCCTTAGGGTGCAACAGGATAAATTCACTAAATTATGGGCTAAATGGATTGATCTACGTGATCGGCACAACGTATAATTTTGCTGGATCAAATGGACGATCATGGATAACTTTGGTATCTTTATTTTAACTATATGAATACAAACATGAGGCAAAGTGTTCCCTGGAGGTCATTCTGGCTACCAGTAAAAACAAAATAAAATAATTGAAATGTACTTATATGCGTTGATGTTGCTCAAAACGATGCACCTTTATGGTCAGGTTGACCTAAGACTGTGTTTGTTTAGCAACCCACGAAGGCTAGCAGTGGGTTAGAAATGTTTACTTTAGTCAAGACTCAAAGATATTTGTAGTAAGTAAATTATCATCTGTCTTGCTGATGGGGGTTAAGACCCACACTGTTCTGACAATAGAGTATCGACCTCACCATCTTAACTGTTCTCGCTCACCATTAGCATCCTTAATCAGCTGTTAGATGTCGGCACGAAATTACTAAGCACTACTGAAAGGTTATATTGACCCTAACGCTTTTTGCTGTGTCGAAAGAAAAATTGATGGAGCTGTCTAATAAATACTATCCATCCATTGCAATTATGCAGCTCGCTTGGCCACTGCAACATCCAATGTGCTTCTATGACAAAGAAGAAGGAACACCTCAGAGCTCTGTCAAGTAGAGCAATTTCTGTTTACCGTAACAACTGTGAGGCAGGATGTAATGCCCCTCATCCTCTCAGCCTGTACACCTGTGCCAGCAGTCTTGCTTCTATACCATTGCTCCGTTCTGCATAGCAATCAGTGTGACACTATATAACAATTAACTCTTTGATGGTTAAATGCGCCGTCCGAAAGGGAATGGGGAGGCTATTGAAGCAGACAGTGGAGGAATGAGAAGCATGGATTGTGGATGGAGTAGACTAAAATAAAAAGATTGTACTCATTTATTAGCTTTTGAATTCATCATGTCGGTCACCATGTTAGGCTGGTGCGAACCATTTCTCATTCCGACTATGATAGAACCCATCGGAAATGTTTGAAAGGAAATTGTACGGCCGGAATTCACACATAGTACCTGCAGGTAAGCATTGCATGTTAAAGGACGTCTCTACTAAAAAAATAAAAAATAGGAAAATTGTAGCCACAGATAGACTTAATGTTTGAAGTTTGATGTACCTTGCACCTTTTGGGAATTTCAACTGTAATGAGTTTAGATGAAAAAGATGTTACAATGCAATCGGAAGGCAAACCAGAGTCATGATCATGATGCTTATTTTGACCCGTGTTCCTCAACACCCCTATGACAAAATCTTTAATTACAACACATCTTCTGTGTTTTGAAATAAATCTGAATTCATTGATAATTACATCACTTCAAGTTTGAGACCCGATAGTTTGACAAGCAAGTTTCGTGATAAAAGTTATTTTTGCATTCAGTGTTTTCGCACCAAGATATTTAGTGTGTGACAAATCAGTCAGATAGATTTCTTCTCTGCCAATTCTCTTGAAACATTTTCTTTTCATTTGATAATCATGGCATCTCATCAACTTATTGCGCTTAACTGAAGATGTGAAATTACCACACAGTAGAATTAGTATGTGTCCATGTAAATAAATTGACTTTTTGGCCAATCTGTTCACAGTGTTATCATAGTTTTTTGTGTGAAGGGTAATAGACTAATTTTAAGGTACAAAATATTTTATATGAGGAGTTTGATATTACATTCCATTATAGCAAGTGGGTGGATGGGGGGGCGGGGGGGTCATAAATAATACATTACACTGATAACAAACAAAACCCAATTCGTGTCAAAGAGCTTTACAATCCGTACAGCGTAAAACAGTCTCTGTCCTTGACCCTGGATTTGGATGAGCATATAATCCTAACGTTTTTAGTGAAAAAATGGAGGATCCATCAGAGGAGCAAAAGAGGAGGGATTCTTTTCCTTAGGACAGACATGCATTCGACGTTACAGAATACGTTTAAAATAGAAAATACAATGTGTGAGGTTACTTGAACAAATCCAGGCACCAGCAGATATGTAGGATTTGAACCGCAAAACCTTCTCTACCCAGGAAAGGTTGATGGAGGCCAGACAAGACAAACACAGAAGAGGCAGCATTCAGACAGAGAGGAGATCATGATAGCATCTGAACAATTGAGAGGGGGAGAGAAGAGGAGCGGCTGAATCTCCTGGGGGACAATGATCCAGATCCAAATATTTGGTTGAGGCGTCGACAGTCGGGAGAGAGAGAGAAACCAGAGTGAAGAAAGAGGACAAGTTTGGAAGGGCCGTGATTAGCTTGGTAGTTTTTAGGGCATAGAAAGAAAAGAAGCAGACTGTTAGAGAAATGCAGTTGATATCAGCAGGTTTGCCCAGCTGTTAAGTGTGAACAAGGGTACTAGTGTGTTCTAAGGATAATGATTCATTAAGACTGACACCAGTGGGAGAAAAGTTGTAACAAATACGAGGCCTGGGGTTTGGAAGGATAAGTATGATGTGATGTTTATGTCTTAAGACACAAGCTTGATAAAACAGAGAAAATAATTTAATTATTTCAAATGTGCATATATAAACTGCAACTCTCACAAGGTACACTGAAGAGCGATCATTTTAAAACCGCCCGTCTAATATTCTTTGTCCCCTTTTATACCGCAAAAAGAACTTTGCAATGCAATATATGTTCCACAACCTTTCTCTCAGACTTCACATCAACGGTTTAAGCAATTTTTGCAACAGGAGGTATTCTGAGGGCTCAGACAACACAGGCTAGCCTTCACTCCCCACTTGTATCAACAAACAGTTTGCGACCCTTGGGAATGCTTCACCAGTTGTCTTTCCTTAGACCACTTCCGTATTTAGGTACTAACCACTGCAGACCGGAAACACTCAACGAGACCTTCAGTCCTGTCGGTGTTCCGACCCAGTTGTCCATCCATCATAATTTGGCCCTAGTCAAAGTTGCTGAGATCCTTACCTTTTCTTTCAACACATCAACTTCCAGGACTGAAATGCCATGCAACCAAATGTATCCAACCCACTGACATGTGCCATTGTGATGAGGTCATCAGTTTTATTCACTTCACTCGTCCATGTTTAAGTTATGGCTGTTTGTTATAAGTCCTAATGAACATCAAAATGAATACTCTTGAATATAATCAAGTTATCATGAATGGAGCACATAAATTGGCTAATGAGGTAAAGCTTTTTTGATTGGGTAAAATTCTTTGAGGTAGCATGAAACTCGCCATAAGGGTTAGGGTTAATCACGGCCCTTCAATGAGACAAATCTGCCAAAATTTAAGAAAGTTCTTCTAATTACGATCATTCGGCCAATTTAAAGGTACTTAAAATGAGCTTTTCAGTGTGTTTCATTTGTTGGTTACCACTCTCTCGTTTCCCTTTGTTTTATCTTTTTATTCACCTGAGGTTGGAGTGCTGAGGAAACGAGGAAAAGCCAAATAAAGGGAATGGGTGCTGCTTGAGGGAACTGGAATGAAGCCCTAGTTTCATTAGTGTAAAACTCTCCTCTTATACCTTTGCGCAGCTAAGATGTGTTTTTACATGACTTGTTTTTAAAATGACAACAAAAGACTTGTATAATGAAAATCGTCGTTCTTAAACAGTGTCTGTGATGTCACTGCTTTGAGCTGTAGTCGCTCAGCTTTCCCGCCATGCCTCAGTTTTTATTTAATCTTATTTGTACTTGTCCCAGTATCTGAGATAAACCAAGAAAATAATATTCCTGTGTGTGTGGTTTCCAGAACACCAGAGTAGCCCTGGACCACTTGGAGTCAATTCCAGAGAAACAATGTTTAATGGATAACTTCAGAGATTTGGAGGTGGGTCAATTTTAAAAAAAAAAAAAAAAAAAAAAGGTCTTTTCTTTTTTTTCTTTTTTTGCTGCTTAAGGAGAGTTGGATCTTTAGGGTTGTTTGTCATGATGACAGCCTCCATTTTGTGCCTGCAGGAGTCTCAGCGGCAGAGGGATAAGGTAGAGCAGCGCTACGTCAAATACAGGGAGATTGTCTGGGACCTACAACGCCAACTTGACGAGTCCAAGCGCAGAATCCATGAGTACAAAGTACTACAAACACACTCAGCCTTATGCCTTCCTGTACTGTAGGAAAATGACATACTAGAGCCTGTTCCCCTCAACAACAGCCCACACCTTTTCTATTTCAGTCACTAATTGTGCTGCTTTGTTCAACCAGTGTTTTGGATAAGTATAACCTGAGCTAGAGTGCCATTTGTGAGTCTAGCTCGCCCACACCGGTGTTAATGTGCACCGCACCTAATTTGCAACTTGTATGAATAAATGAATAATTTCACATGCTGGTAATGCATCATGGATCACCAGAGTGAGACAAGCACACGCAGTGGCACAGGCACACATTCAAACAAAACCTGAGTTTTACCAGCAACTGTTAATTGCTGTAGTCATTTTCTAAGCTATAAAGCCGTCAAGGGAGCCATGAAGACATCATTGTTGACAGCTGATGCCATCAGTAGTTTGCTGCCTCCTCTAAGCAGCCATACAGTCACTTTTAAATGGTTTTAATCTGCCACGTTACCCCAATGGTTTGTCAAATGGCTCTCATGTTGGGCGATAAGTGGCGATTGCATTAGTGTAATATCGGCTGCCCACTCAGGGTTTCCTTGAAGAAAAAGGAGGGATATAATGTCTTCCATCTTGATCAGAGGCAGCAATACCACACAGCGTCTACTGCTCTTATCAATATACTGATCATAATTATTTATCACAATTATTAATTTAAAAGTATTAAACTGTTGAACTCCTGTGCGGCGCCATTGCTCTGCTTAACCATAGACCATAGCTGTGACATCACTTTCTATTTCCCCTCAACATTGTACAGACAGTGCATCTACAGTGCAGATAATGCTACTTTAAAGACCAAGCGGGTCACCGCCCCCTTGTCCTTTGCGATGAAGATTTTCCTGTTTTACTCACAGTGTTTCTTTGAGACGTTTCTTTGGCCAAATATAATGTGATTGCATTGTTGATTTCAGCCTGACTTTCATATACTTGATCAGAGTCGCTGTCAAAGTTGTCTTAGCCGATGATGGGCGATTCAAGTTGGCTAGATAGATAGGGAGTTTTTATTTCTTTCATCACACAGCACCTTATTGAGTTCTTTCAACTGATTGTATAAGTTTTCTGTGTTATATCTTGGTCAAGTGGTTGTTGTCCTTGATCTGCTTTGCAGCGGAGCGTTCTCCGGATGGAGCATCCACCAACCCTACCTTATCATGTTCATGTAGTTGTGGCAGGTTGTGAGATTACAGTACAACCGACTGTACAGCCCTACATTGTTAATAATGGGGCTTATTTGAAACACTTGAAAGGTATATTCAGATGGGACGTCGGTTATGTTGTTGATCTATACACACCTGCTAAGATAGATACTGTACATAATACAAGTTAAACTCTAAGAGACAGCACTGAATCGTACCACCAGCGCATCTCATCTGATCCGATTGTAGTCCAGTTGAACATGTATACAGCAAGAGGGCTGCAGCAGTACAAGATTTTCATGCTATGAAAACTGACGGCAAACAATATTGTGTTGTTTTACTATTTACTTTTTAAATCGGAAAGCTGTAAAGTTATTGTTTTAAAAGAAGTCAGTTGGAAAAAGGAACCGGATATTTATTATTTATTTATTTTGTATTCTCTCTTTACAAATAAATAAATCAAACTGCACTTCACTTTTAAGAACAGAGAGTGAGAAAAATTATAGAAAACTTTATTCTACTTTTGCTGATATCAGGCAGGGTTTATTATAAAGAAAATAACAAAGGGTTGGATGAAACTATATTGTAACAATAACAGTGTTACCTAATGATTACTAAATTAATGATTTCCACAGAGATGGGAGACTTCCGTTAGAATTAAGCCTGCTTTAGCAGCCGCTTTGGATTCTCATTTCAGATAAACTGGGTTACCTGTCCTCCAGGACGAATCCTCGTTGGCTTTTCCTGAAGCCTTCGTATCCAAAGTAGTCCATGCCTCTGATCTTACTTTCTTGTCACACTTCTGTCTGCTACCACGTCTGACAGACATTTCAGGAGTATCTGAGAGGTACATGTGCACACAAGATGTTTAATGTAACCAGTGGTGTTCATGGTGATAGTTTGGTATGATAACCATCACATTTTGGGTAGAGAGTTTTCACGTCCCTATGAGTTGTGGTGACTCGCAGGTATGAATGTGAGCATGAATGGTTGTTTTTTTTGACTCGTCCCAGGTGTAACTTAGCCAATTTTAGCTGAGTGACTCAAGAGACCATATTCACAAAACATCCTTTAGGACTCCTAACTCGTTAGGATAAGAGTATTACACAAAGTATTTTAGATGTAAAAGTAGCCTAGGGCTGAAACAATTACTCTAATAATTTGAGTAAATCAATTAATAAAAATTCTCGAGACAAATTATTTGACTTGGACTATTCAGCGCACTGTGTTGTGGCGCACTGTGTTGTGGCACACTGCGCCCCGCACCTTACCATTCCGTCACGTACACGCCCCCACATACCTCAAACAATGAATGGCTGTCTGATAAATACGGAAACGGATGCTCACAGTGGCGCGACACTCTACGGTGAAGTGGCCTAGATCGTCCAGTACTATCCACCGGTAGGCTGCTAACCCTCGGCATCGGGTTGCATGACGCAGTAGTTACTTGCTGCAAACTGGATCAATTCTCTACAATGCGCTTTATATATTTAAGTTATTATTATAATTATTACAGGTCACCTCATCTCCTCTCATTTGTCCCCCACCGGACCTGCGCACCTCTCCTGGTGAACTGAGGTAAAGGTGGGGGATAACATATCTTTGACTGCGATCAGATGCTCACTCTGCCTCAAATTTGGGGAGGTTAAAGAGTCAGAGAGGGAGTGACAGACTGAGATAGTGACTCTAGGGTGGGTGAATGCGTGTTATAGCTATGATTCCTTGTATTCTGCCATAACATTAGACATTAGGTGGGTTTACATGGCCCCCTTATTCTGAAGAAAATCTCCACGTAAACACCCCTTTTCTGAGTGAGAAGGCCCTTTCCAATTGAGATCTAGACCACAGCAGAGAGTTTGTTTTCAATACAAACTCTCAAAAAGATGATGTGAACAAATTAAAAAGTGCTAAGGATAAATCTAACAAAAATAAATCTAATTTTTTATTATAGCTGTTGACAGTTATCATTGCAATTCAAGCAATAATCATGTTCTTTTAAAAGTGGGGAACAATTGGTTGTTCATTCACTAGACCTATCCTATTTTCTGTATCGTGTATCACTATTACTCCTGAACAAAGCAAAAGTGATTAAGATAAAAAGAAAAATTGCAATTGATTACTCGCCAGAATAATCGGTAGAAATCTCGATTACTAAAATAATTGATTACTACAGCCCTAAAGTAGCCCCTAATGTAAACACAGGTTAGGAATAACCAAGAGGATTCATAAATCAATAACAATAATCACAGATTCACAGGCAATTCACTTGGACAAGGACCAATATTTGTTCCTGTGTCCCGTTTGGTTTGTGATTTCATATCTCAGCCATGGCTACTAATGTTTTTTATCTTAATTTTTAATTTGGCATGACCAACATAAGTTTATTCCTGTTTCTCTTATTATGTCTTTTTCTGGAACTGCTGTAATGTGAGATTTCCGGCGTGGGATTAATATCATGTGCAGTCTGATCTTTTTTTATCTCCAACATTATTTCTATCATGATTGACTGGCAGAAAACAGCAAAACAGTCCAAATTGGCACAAATCGGCAAACAGCCAAACACAAACCCTTTGATAAGCATAGGATGACAAGTTGCAGAAAAAAACTAAATGACGTTGAATGAACAGGTTTAAGGAATTACTACATTTCATCTTGGGAGGCACAAATGTTTGTACGAAATGTTATTTCTGTGCGCCCAACATTTGTTGAGACATTCTACTTATGATGTAACGCTTGTGGTAGCAATACAATTAGACCAGTCTTCCAATAGCCACACTGGCTGTGCCGAGAAATAATCCTGCTTTTTTTTTTTTGGCCTTTTTCATTAATTTTTTGAGTCTACTGTTCATTTCAACCACACTGTGCTGCCAGCTGCATATTTTGAGCTTGCTTAATTAATGTGTCTGCATGTCTTCAAGGACGAGAAGCTGGACACCACATCCAGGAGCCAGAGACTGGCTACTCTTTCTTCTTCCATCAAAGACCCTGGCACATTCCTCTATAGCTCACTGAGATCTGACACACTGTGTGAGTATTTTTTATAATTAAGTTATAAAAAACAGTGTTGGGACAGATCTTTCTCAGCTGGTTAGGGGGTGGTCATTTTTTTTCTGCATCACTGCATTGTGATGTAATTTTCAAATACCGCTTGTTGGTATTTGTCACAGTTCTTCTGAATTGAATCAGTTCTTTTGAATTCCACAGCACAGTTAAAGAATAAAAAGCAGGAGTTATATACAGTGTGTGATTATACAAGATGGATTTCACCGTGACTGCTTCAGAGCAGTGAAACTTTTTCATTCAGTGTTTCAGCGCAGCAGTCAGAGCACAAACTTTCCATAACGTCTGTGGAAGTGTGTCTACATCACTGGCAGTGGCTCAAAGCCAGAATCACTTGTAGCACTTTCCTAAGGTGCTTACAGTTATTTGCCCCCCTGAAAGAGAAGCGCAAAATCTATGGCTTTATGTCTGTTTTACCTCCAAGAATTATGCTGGCCAGAACATTGTGGCTTTTTGACATACACTTTCATTCTAGCTTCTATACGTACTTTTGCAGTTCTTAATTAACGATAGATCTATTTAAGGGTTGGGTAGTTCTCCCGGGTTGGATGATCTGCTTTCAACCATAGTTTAAACTGATTTGATTTATTTTTGTTTATTCCTCTGACATCTCAGCACTCCCACTGGTTGGTTCTTGTCTGTTTTGTTGTTACCTACTTGAGTTGAAATGTGTTCACCCAGTGGCGCTTCACCACTCCAGTCGATGTCCACAAGTCTCTGACTTTACGTGTTACATAAATTAATGAAAGCTCCTTTGATACGTGACTTTTATCCAGCTCAAGTTACTGCAGTACATTATTCAAGTCTTTTATTGTGAAACAGTTGCAGGAATGTCTTCTGGAGATCTCTTTGACTTCCAAGGTTCCATTCACACTTGAAATCTAACTACTCCTACTTTGTCTGAAGTTATAGTAGGATGACATTTTGTTTAATGTTTTGATGTGAACATTTGGAATTAAATATTTTTTGGTTGAAATAAAGTATGATGTGTCAAATTCGGCCTGTGTTGCAGCTAAATTTCCATTTTTGGACTCAATTGAAAAGACGATTGAGATCGGAAAGTATTTGCAAATATATTTACTGACCCAGATATGATGCTGTGAAAAATCTATATTTGCATGTATCTCAAGCCAAAGTGCGTTGGATCATTACCCAAAATTAAACATGAAACAAAGGCGAAGCATGAAATTCAAGTTTTAAATCATCATTTTTCAACAAGGCAAAAATGTTATCCAATACTTTAATCACCAGACGGACTGGTTGTTCCACCTTCATCATCAATAGCTTCTGGAGATCAGTTGTCTGACATCACTGTGATGGCATTTTGGCCCACTCTTTGCAGAGTGGTCTTATTCCAGCCACTTTGTAGGTTTTGTGAGCATGAACTCACAAAACCTACAAAGTGATGCAATTTTTGTACCTCAGGTGCTGCCACAACATCTCAATGAGGTCCAGATCCAGACTTTGACTAGGCCACTCCAAAACTTTGATTGCATTTATATTGGGCTATTCAGAAGGACAACTCTTCTGCTGGGGATTTAATAGTTTTTCACAGCTCTCTATATAGTCCCACTCCTGCACGGCTGTGACAGGGAATTAAACTTATTTTTTCTCTCATCTTCCCTCCCTTTCTCCTTCGGTCTCAGCCCCTCAAAAACGCCTGACCAGCTCAGACCTGGATGACTCTTCGTTCAACAGGGCCAGACCCCTCTCAGATTAGACCGCCCCCCAGTGACCCTTTGTCTGTATATGAACAAACCTAAAGACACGGTGCTTAAAGCTGATTCTACCTGCCTGCTGCTCATCCAGAACAAAGAACAACTTGACTGTACCCAGAAGCCTTTCATCACTCCGCTCTAATCCTTCTCCACTACCTCAAGCAGGCGATCTTTGATGGTGCTCACGAGAAGGAGGATAAGACTGAGATTTCACAGCAAACTTTAAAGGAGACGCTAGAAGTCTGGACACTGTGAAGGGGAATATACTGTTAAGCGTTTGAATGTTATTTATAAGAATCCGAATGAATGGATTTAATGGATTTAAAGAACTTTTACACTGATTTCCTTCCAGAGAACTACTGTCACTGTCCAACAGCTTTTTGGAATATTGTTTACCATGTGTCCAATCAGAATTGTTATTTTGATGCAATTTATCATGTATCCGTGCTACAATATTTAGTATAACTCTACTTGTGCCTTTTGAACATTATGCAGTTTTGTGTTTTCACGCACCGAGTTTTCATCAAATAATGTGAAAGATGGTTTGTTTTTCCATGTTACAAACATACTGATGAATTTTCAGTATGACTTTTATATGCTTTGTTTTATACAGTTTATATTTTGATAAATAAATAAGCACAAATAGATGTCTATTTTTATGGAATACGAAGGAAGTGCACTATGAATAAATTCACTTGCATCTAAATATTTGGATTTATCTTTGTAAGCAAACTCGGTGTCCTCTTCATTTCAGAGTGAAATGTTTGCTTTGCAGCAGCAGAGACTCCGGCGCTTCTCATCGAACAGCCCAAACCACACGAGGGAGAAATGTCCTCTTTTAACGTACCGCTCAACTTCAAACGGTAAACACGGCACTAGCTGTGCAAACAGTTCTCAAGGTAGAACAGGATCCTGTTGGAGGTGTTGAATGTGCCTCTTTGGAGACGAGGTGGAGTTCTTTGGAAGTGTCAGATAATGTACGGAAACCTAAACGCTTATCAGACGAGTCAAAGATATATTTAAATAGATCATTGGCCTAAGAGTTGAACAAAACTGTGTGTAACAATAGATGCTAAGAATAGCTTGTTACTTTTCCTCTAAGCCCTGGTCAGATGGTAATTAATGCTAAAAAATGTATCTGCTCTCAACAACTAATCAGTTAACAAAACCAAAGTGAAATGGAAGAGTGGAAATAAATGAGTTTTCCCTGCCACTTTTTACTTTTCATTTCCTTTTTGGGATCAGGGGTTTCTTGGTACTTATCCATTTCCTGTTTTTCACCTCGCAACCATTTCATTGTCCCCAGGAGGTTTCCAATTTTCTTAAGGATGAAATGATAATGAAATGGGACACCTGAAGCAGTGATTGGTTTGGGTTTTGAGCCTGAGTGTAAGCGGCTAAAAGCACCAGTTAAGTACATGAAGCACCAACAATTTTAGCGGTTTTGGTGGCAAAAAAAAGGAAACTACAAAATAGGGGGCATGTAGTTTTAATTTTAATGGCTGATGAATAGACTGTTTATATTTTTTGTATATAATACAAGTTGTCTGTGACTCTGACGGGTTTTATTGTTGAGTTGTTACTGCTGGGCCTAAGAGCTTTCATTTCAGCGAACTACAATTATTATTTGTAATTATGAGAGTGTCTTTATTCATCTATGTAAAAACACCCGGTGAGAAGAAACGCCACATGTCCATCACTTGTTTCCATCCATATGATGTTTGTTGTTCACAATAACTAATAATATCTGCTAACACAATTATTTCTGTGATGGAAGAATTAAATTAACCTTCAACATTGACGAAATGATGGAGCTTAAACATCTGAGTGACTTTGACCAGGGCCGAATTGTGATGGTAAGATGACCCGGTCAGAGCATCATCAGAACTGCAGGCCTGCTGCAGCGTTTACTACCGACCAAAGTGGTCCGCTGGTGAGAGACAGGCATGTCATGGGCGCCCGAGGCTTATCGATCGCCATGGCCAGTCATGAATATTACTCAGCAGAAACTTGTTTCTCTTGATTAGCACAGTACTTTAAACACATACAAGGTTGAATTCATTAAGCTAAACTTTTCAAATGATTTTTGCACCTTTTAATAAATCCAAGCTTGTGGGCGCTCTGTGCCAGACTGAACCCTCCTCGTCTTTTAAAGCTTCCACAGGTATCTATTGTGCAACAGCCCGTAATACTCAAAAAGATTAAAAACCCTTAAATTGACAGCTAAGTAGTTCTGTCTTAATAAAAATCAAAGCTTATGTAAGTATGGTTGTTGTTGTTTTTAAGCAAATTAAGCCTGAATGTGCCGTCTTATCCTCTAAAGAAACGGCCCCATTATCTCTTTAAATCATTCTCTGAAAGGAGTAAGTCTTTTTTAATAGACTTTTCAACAACAGTGGGAGTGTTGCTCACAGTCCTGGTGATTAAAGGTTCAGTCAGTAGGGGGGAAAAAAGAGTTTTCATAGGAAAGCAAAGACCAAATAGGAGCTGCTGTTCTCGCACTAAGCCTTTCCTGTTTCAACATTTAAAATCTAGCTACGTTTGAAAAAAAGCTGGAGCCCAGAAAAATTATTGAACAATTCCCTTTTTGCAGCCAGGCTTGACTTCACATGTCTGTCCTCAAACATACTGCCACCTCACATTTATCTAACGGCTTGTGTTGCTGTTCAGCGCCTAAATATCGACTGATGCTGAGGTCACATCCGATCCTGAAGGTGTCATGTATACCTGGAAATATTGAATAAAAATGTAGGATGGTTGTCAGACAAGTTTCCATGGTGACATTAGTTCCCCGTCATGGCCCAAACCCATGCTTAGACTTCAATTTAAAGATAATGAGCAATCTCAGAGTGGCTTTTTAGACTGTCATTCATCATAGCATCGAAATGTTCCCATTTGTCTAAATAAATCACATTTGCGGGTTTCTGCCGCAGCAGCAGACAACCCAGGCTCCCTCATGCACTTTTCTCTAACTACGTCCCTAGAAGTGTCTGCTTATCTGAGTCATATTAAATTGCAAAGCACATGCAAACTTGTAGATATGTCTTGCTGCTCCCAGCAGACTAGTTTCTCCATTTACAGTCTGCCCCATCATTAGTCCAGCTTTACTTCACTTCATCAGGTTGGGAGATGTTAATGAATAAATTCAGAACTAACTCCCGGGTTGGGTTTGTTTTTTTAACCAAAGGGGAGAAATACTGCCTCTACTGTATGTAAAATAACAATTTTTAATCTGCATTTGCATAACAAAAACAACACAAATCTGTCTCAGCTTGTCAAACTAAATTGGAGCAGGTCCGTCAAAGTTTTAAATGTGCCAGTCATATTCAGACACGTTGAAGGCCTCTTTCCCTGTGTGAATACAGAACGGCTCAGAAAACGGGTCATTAGCCGTGCAATTCATGTTCAGAGTTCACAATGACCAAACACAAACAACACATTCAGACGCACAACCCTTCTGTTTCAGCTCTGGAAAACATGCGTTGCTGCACAACATTCGATTCTGATGCTTCAAGCTTTGTGCTACTGATGTCCCTCTGTTGTGTTTCGTCAGTGCTTCAATATGAGTCAGGCAGTTGACATGAGTTCTGATCCCTCCATCTGTTTCAGCATATGTAATAATCTATCACACTGGTAAGCAGATGGAAATAAATGAAGGGTTCAGTCCACCCCTGCTCTACTGATCATCAATGGACCTTATTACAAAGATTTCATGTTATAGCGCTGCTAAAGAGACCTGATTTATGTGGTTTTAAATAGCATGTCGGTGTTTCTCATGCAAAACAGCTGTGACTAGATGAGTTGTCATAGTGTGACATTTTTTTTATGTATCTGTACAGCAGTGCTTTGTAAACAACAAAGAACTTAAATGTTAAAGTAATCATTATATCCCAGTAAAGTCAGAGATTTCCTGGAATCATCGCCACTGCGTCTTCCGCCTCCCAAAGATCCCTCGCGTTAACTTAGAACTCAAACTATTTCATGGATCGTATTCAAATTTTATACTCACGTAGACCTTGGTGCGAGGAAGAACTGGTATGATTTTGGTAAAGGTCGGCTGGATATTTCTGACACTAGGGAGGTTTATTTTCAAAGGTTTTTGGGCCATAATTGCTCAACCTCTGGTCCAATTTAGTCCAAATTTGGGCATATGAATCAAATTGAGAGGATATTTCTTGTATAGTTCATATTTTAAACTAATAATTCAGATTTTAATCACTAGGTGTTAAATTCACAAGTGCAGAATTCCTTTTGACCACCCAAAACAATTTCTGGCCCCAAAATGTATATAATCCCTTCTTTTTAACCTCACCTATCTTTTTCTTTTTTTCTTTTTTTTAACCTCAAACACCCCAGAGACCAAAGGGTACAAATGATTGTTAAGTTTAAACCAAATTTTTACCACCTATGTTGTTCTAATTTGTTTCTATCTTTCTAACCATAAACATTAACTAATGAATAACCACAAACATTAGTTAATGTTTATGGTTATTCTAAATGTCCGTTTATTTTCTGCATAAATAATAAGGTGATTGTTGAGGATTTGGAAACTTCAGATAGCGGATGCATATTTGAGTACGTTTTTTTCTATTGTATGACAATTATTTAACACCGAAGAGTTGCTTTGAACTTGTATTTATATTATATTTTGTGTATGCAGATGAAAATCCTCTTTATATCTGGAACCAAGCACCAAATAGAATAAACTGTTAAAAGGCCTGCTGGATCCTTGGTTTTTAAATCAATTGGATGGATTGCTTGTACAACGCAGGGGACAGGGGTCTTCCCTGGCATACATCCTTGTTGTCGGGACGCCAGCAAAGGCCTAGTTCCGTATTACCTCTCTGTGCTGCATCTTCGCTGCCTGTTGTGTCTTCACCTTCGCCGGCAGCCGTGAACGTATATAGTTGACTTATTACCCTTGTGTTACTGTGTCTATGTACGACACATGTTATGTCCTTTTCCCACACTTCACACATATAGTGTCTACTATAACTTTATTCACATATGGGGCAGGATGGTGTTGTACTATTTAGCATTGTCACCTCACAGTGAAAGAGTTGTGGGTTCAAATCCACTTGAGGGATCTGGGGCCCTTCTATGTGGAGTCTTCCCTGTGGGTTCCGTCCAGCAGCTCCAGCTTCCTCCCACAGTGAAAAACAGGCAATATGCGAAATTGCCTGTAGGTGTGAATGTGAGCATGAATGATTGTTTGTATTTGTTGGCCCGATGATGAACTGAGGACTTGTCCTGGGTTTTGCCGCTTCTGACTCAGTATCTCCTGGATGAGGCTCTAGTCCCCACGGGAAAATAATACATTAAACAGAAAATGCATTTTCAAGAATCTGTATCATTTCATGTTTACCGCTAAACTATTTTAATCTGCCCACAAAGCTTTTTATGCTTCCTCACACCCACAGATTCACCTTCTCCCGCTCTGTCACCCAGATATCACAGCTTGCTGTTAATGACGCCGCCGAGCTCAAACTATCACACTAGCACACTATCAGTATATTTACAGGACTACATTTTTCTCTGTTCTTGTGTTTCTCTGCAGAAGTAAATGAGTAAAACAATGCAGAACACAGCATCACAGCAAATCAATATTGGCTTTGTATGATTTTTGCAAGTGGGCACAAAATCACATGGTAACCTCAAATACATCAGACCTTTCTGCATGCATGAGCAGCGCCCCACAACGCAGGACCCGTCTTACTACTGATGTCATATGAATAGTGGTAACAAAGGGCTGCAGAAACCCCTAGAGAACCTGTACAGGAAAAACGCATATTAAAAATGAATGAACCAACGTACAAATCTCTCCCTCTTTCACACACATAAACAGCAACCTGCAGCAGAGAGGGTAAATATGAAGATTGTCCACTCACCCTCTATATCATCTCTTGAGCCTATTAAAACCAGATCTGTCGATTTCCTTTAGTAGTGATTCATCTCAGAACATAGTTTTTCCACTCATGGTTGCATTTTTTTGATCAGATCCTTTTTCAAAACTTGCTACTAGGACACTTGGCACTGCCTTCATGGCTGCATGGCAGGCAGTGAGAAGAGTTTTCAAAGTCCCTTTCCCATCACTTGAGGGCAGGTAAGATCCTACCACACGTGCAAAGAGAAGCTGTCGGGCTACAGTATATTCATCATCCTCAACTCCAAAAGAGGTTTCACCAAAAAGATGTCATTCTAGAGCGCACTGCTTCACTTCCACGAACCCCCATCAGTACACCATAAAACCGCTAATGTGTTTGTTGTCCTTCCTGATCACTATTTTGCTCTCCGGTTGATTGTTCAACGACATAATCTCGGACATTTGTCGGTTGTTGTTTGTTTATTTTTTGTTTTTCTCAGAGACTGTCTGCATCAGTAGGCATGAACTGATCCCATAGCTCTCTGAACTCTTTGTCACTTTACCTGTTTGACAGGTGTCAGGCGATCCGTGCTCCAGGAGTCTGTTAGCTGGCTCCAGAAGAGTGACAGTGGTGTTATTAAAAGTGCCATAAACCTGGAGTCCCAAAGCTTCCTCTCTCACATCGTTTTGTTGACAAGCTAGCTAACTAACAGATCCCGATAAAAGTCTACTGGCTGCCTGTCTCTAATACCTACCACCAAATCAAACTCATTTCAAATGGATGACTGTGAGGCTTGCATCACAGACTGCAACAGGTCAACGATTACATCAATCGCAAAAAGGGTAGATTGTGATGACGAGGCAGGCTGGGGTCGGCGGGGGGAAAACGTTAAAAAGAGCGGGTAAAACCCAGTCCATGCCAGCCATCAGTGCCGGGCATAGAGGGGAGAACGTTCACTAGTCAATCGATCATAGTGGTGTCTTTTGCATGGACATATAAAAAAATAAAAATGAAACCATACTACATCCCCAAAATATTCTCTCTAATATTACTAACCAGAAGTACTACCAAAAAAAACACGATAACCAAGAAACGGCTGGAGTGGAAATCACCAATTAATGCTAGAAAAACAGTTGTCTTTCCTTAGACCACGTCTATGTGATGCAGACTGAGAACACCTAATAAAAACTGTAGTTTTGGAGGAAAAGTTATCCAACCAGGTTTTCTAACCATCACAATTATGCACCTGTCTAAGTCGCTCAGATCCTTTACCTTCATCCATTTTTCGTTCTTCCACCACATCATCTTTTAGTACATTCCATCCTTTGACCCCAGCTGTTGTGAGAATGTAATCATTCTATTCTGACTTCCCCCTGTCGGTAGTTAGAATGTTTTGGCATATCAGCCGTGTATTTTAAGAAAGCATGAGTGGATCCAGGGCCAGGGCCTTTTGTATGGGCAGCAGACACAACCTAGAAACCAGGATGTTAAATACGTTATCCCAGCACTATTTACATAAAGTGTAAGAAGCAGAAGATTCTTACATGCTTGTAGGCCCTACCGACCTTCACTGCTCGTCTCGTTATCATGTGTTCATTAACAAAATTGGAACTGCGCTGAGGACAATGATGTGGTTGTGACGAGAACACAGGGGATGGATAAGTACCAAGAACCCTCTGACCTAAAAGGTCAGAACGGCACAGAGCCCTGACATTTTTAAATCTTTGGTATAAACGCACCTTTTTTTCCTCTGGCTTTTAATTCAGGTTGAACTTTGAAATTTCTATTTAATCTGCTCATTTCAAATTTTATTTTCGGTCCTATCTTATGTTCTTTTATCCTTTTATCTTACTTGATTTTAAATGGATTTTTTGGTCTGTCTTTTATTCTTGTAATTCATGCTACTATTTTGTCAGTTGTACCTGTTCAGCACTTTGGTCAACCCATTTGGTTGTTTAAGCTATATAAGTAAACTTTGACTTGATTTGATTTGAATTGACCTCCAAAAAGGACATAAAAAATAAAACGTTAGGGAAAGCTTATTACATCTTACTTACACATTACACATCTAATTTAGTTTGATTTAATTGTCTGATCAGTTGTAGAGGGAATAAGATTCATTTAGCATTTATACCATCTAAGGTGCCTTGACCCACTCGTCTCGCCGTCATATTCTGGCCTTTGACAAAGTCGCTGAGATCCTTCCATTAACTCATCTTGCTTCCAACAAATCAACCTTGAGGTCAAAATGTTCAGTTGCTACCTAATACATTCCATCCACCGACAGGTGCCATTGTAATGAGATGATCAGTGTTATCCTGACCTCACCTGTCAGTGGTTGTAATGTTGCAGCAGATGACTTTATGAAATCTGTTTATTCTGAAATGTGCTGTACTCGCTGCTCTGTGTCCTTCAGAGATTTTTGTGTTGTTTCGATGTTTTTTTTTACCCCTAAAAAGACAAAATGTTGTTGTGAAACCGGGAGTGAGGAGAGGTATACATCTCAAAAACAAATACACGGCATGCAGTGTTGATCACATGGCTGGCTGCTACAATGAAATGAATGCATGGGAGTCCCTTAGCGTATGACTAGATATCTAATTCAAAGGTGCTGCCATGGTAACAAAGCTTTAGACTTTCATGTAAAAACAGCCTTTAACACAGTCCACTCAAACACGCTGTACATCTAAAACCTTCCTCAAAAATAGGGTGAGTCCTAAAATTAAGACTCATTGAATAGTGCGCAGCTAAAAATTGCATTTAGTAAACACAGCTATGTGTTAACTTTGCAACTGCGTCTTATAGCCAATCAAAGAGCGGCGGGGAGTTTTCATCACTGCTTCCTGCCGGCGTAGTGCTGGCGTAAGCCTCTGCAGCACCACAGAAGCCGAATCCCATTAGAGCAAACCTATTTGGCTTGCATTACAAACCCATTCAATCAGACAACCACGCTCTGCTTTTTTCGTTTAAGCCCGGAGGCTGAGTGTGTATCCAAGCACCGTCGTTCAATTAGTGAATGTGTTATTGCAGCTGAGACTCCTTGTCAACCTCATTTTCTCCTGAGCTTGGAGAAGAAATAAAAAACAGTTTTTAGTGTGTGATCGTTTAGCAACAATTGTATTTATGATCCATTTTAATATAGTTGAGGGGCTGTTCACTGTATTGGCTCATTGATTATGGATCAGTCAAGGATGAGTGGAATGGTTTCCACGTTTGATGGCAGACAGGAGTGGAGAAATTGTTTGCTGGTGGTGATTCCAGAATGACTTCTCCTTGATGTCAGCGTGAGTGAAGAAGGGGGCTAATCGCGTCCTTTATACCGAACTCAAGTGTCATCACTGATTACACGAGTTAAATCCCATTAAATCACAGCGTATTCCTTCATAGACTCAAGGTAATAAGACAGCAACATGGCTGTAAGAGCTTCAAATGCAGCGTTATTAATTTATTATCATTAACTCCATCACAAATGTGGGATAAGAGTTCTGACTCTCAGGCCCAAAGGCAATGTCTGGTCTAAACTCTCTTAATCCTCCTGTGTATAGGTTAATTGGAATTTTATTTCATACTGCTCTGATTTTGAATCAAGGTTTGGGTGAAATGTACAAAACAAATGAATCCTACTTACTGGAGTTGCTTTAACCAACTGTAACAAACAGGAGAAGAAGAAAAAACAACCTCAGATTGGTTTAGACAGATTGGAACAACGGGACAGCGGGAGAGTAATGGTAAAATAAAGATAGTGACTAAAACATTATTAAGGTAGACACTAAAAGGCCTAATTTCCCCAAAGATTGGATGCTTTAGGCTGCATAAAGCTCCGAGGGAGTTTAATATTAATATCTAAATGAAGTATGATGCATTATTGAAGGGTTCTGAAAGGAATGGGGGCAATTCACCTCCTGCATCCATGGCCCATAATTCCATGTTAATCCAAACTTTAGATGCAACACAGTTAAAAAAAATGGACCCTAGGAGGTTGAATCCGAAGAAACGGTTCTTCTTGTTGAATATTGGAGACCTTTCAACTCTCATCTGAGAGTTTTCCTCGGTTGTGGAAGCCTCTCGCCATCTTCACTCTAAACACGAAGTCCAGTGGCTTTGGATTCAACCTTCAAGGATAACCATGATTTGTTTGAACCAGGACAGACAAAAACGGACAACAACCTGCAAACTTCTTCAGGCAGACAACTTGAGCTCACATCATCATTAAGAAACAACCTCAGCTTCAGCCTTCAGCGCCACAAGGACCCACCTATAGGCTCTGGATCAGGGGCATGAGGGGATAGGAAAACAACCTCTTCCCATATGCGTGTTAATGCTATGTAATTATAATAACAAAAAAAACATAATAATTATCCTTTATGGAAATGTCTGCAACAAAAGCTTGGTTCAGTCCATTCAGGCAGCTGGGAGGACGACTCAATGCTTCGGTTGTTGTGTTGCTTGGGGAGGGGGTTAGCCCAAATTTGGTGCATATACTGTATATGTCATAGGTTATTGAGCAGTTGTATCCACCCATATACTTTAGTTTGAGGGGAAAAAAAGATTTATTTTGGGAAAGTTCAGTTTTATATTTTCCTACTTTATTCACAAGGGGAAGCTTCTTTTTTTTCTTCTTATTTCTTCATTTTCCAAAAAACACTCTTTTCTGACAAAACTTCACATTGCATTTGAAGAGTTTATTGCTAACAGTGCAGGGATTGGGGACTTCTCGGAATTATACCCTTGATGTCGAGGACAGCGGCATAGTTCAAGATAGTTTAAGGTTGCAACATGGTGCAGTCAAGCTCTTGGAGAGGGCTTTAAGTACAAACTTATTCATAGATTGATGAAAAGCTGGCACAACTTGATGCTGTGTCTTTGTTTGTATTTCAGTACATCTAATATAAACCCTGTTTCATCTGCTAGAACTGAGCTCTGAGCCATCCAAATAAACCAGATGGATTTTTTAAAGTTTTGCACAGCGAGGAAACTCAATTAAAACAGATTGTTATTCTCTCTGACTGGCTGGCTAGAGGCGGAAGACCTCATGTGGAACTGTTTTGAATTTGGAGTGTGTTATCAGGAGGGGAGTCACCTCTATGAACATCACTGAACTTTGGGCATTTTCAAAAGGAGACTAAATGGTTTTGTTGAACATGTGCTTATCTGTGGAATTTTCTGATTTTGATCTCCAACCCTAAACAAATCAGAACCTCAAACACAACCCGTCTGATACCAGCAGCATATCAACATTCTCTACTATACATTATCTGCCGCTACCACTGATGTTCAGGTCACATTCTGCTGCCGGATTTGACGCAGTCACCTTCACGGCATCCGGGGTGGGTTCTGAATTCACTCAGATCTTTCGCTTTCCAGATCCCATCCTGCATCCCTCTCTAGCTGGGCAGGCAGGGCTGGGGTTGGCCTGTGGGGCCGTGCAGGGACCGCTGGGAGTAGAGCTGCTGCTGATATTCATTGCTTCATTGGGATTTCCACTGGCTCCAATCACACTGTCAAGCTTGGATAGGAGGCTTGTCCTCCGAGGTACAGCACAGACATTCGCAGAGGTTTGGCACATCTTCCACTGACATGCAGTCTGAATGTGCAGCGATGTGGTCATGCACCCTCCACTGCCTGCACCCACGCTCATTCTCCATCCTCACTAGCCTGTTGATGCTCGTCGCTGCACAGCAAATCCACCAAATTACTCAAAACTGGGATACATTTAGGTGCGTTGAAGGTGTTCTGCAAGACTTTTACCTGCACATACTGCATAAAATAACAAATCTCCTCTCTAAAGGTCCTGAGCTGCCAGACACAGTCCCTATATGGCAGTGTGTCCACCAGGCGAGAGCAGCCCTGCTGTTTATCATGCAGCTATGACAGCCTGTAAAAGCTTTTGTCAGTGGAACTGAAGATTTAGAGGCCAGATTAGCGCATTCATATCTTGGCAGTTAATTAGGGCTGAAGAGCTAACTGAAAGCTTTGGCTGCTGAGTGATGCAGCGTAAGAAGAAGAGGAGGTGTGCTCCCTGCAGAGTCACAAAAGTGAATTAAGTGCATATATATATACACCTGACTATTATGCTAATGTCTCACTTTGTGCATCCACTGAGATATATGAATATGAATCTTTACTCGCGTGCAGCCACTAAGTCTGTTCTTACTGTCCGCGTGTGAACCGTCATGTGGCTTAAGCATGCCCGATACACACACACACACACACACACACACCCACACACACACACACACTTCTAAACACAGACAGGGAGACACACTTCTTTTTGAGGTTTGTGTGTTTGTGTGTTTGTGTGTGCCCTTCATAATGCCTGAGTTAAGGTCAGTGGGCTCATATTCTACCTGTCAGGACTGATCATCATCGCCTTCACAGCTGCTTTGCTTTGGTCCGTGGAGGATACAGCATCTCTCCTGAATCTTTACTAGGGGAGAAAATAAAACTCTCCATTTCTACAACCTATATAAGGGAACCATAAAATACTACGACTGCAAACGCTTCGAGCTCTGAAGGGGTTTCAACAGGATCCTATCTGAGTGTAGGAAGCAAGAAAAACAGATTTCATCATTGATAGAGTAGACTGATGTATTATGCGTACAAAGCTGCTTTTTATTCAAATGGAAAAAATGGCACGGAGCATGAAAGCGGAATTAAATAGTTCATTAGCTGGAGTAAAGTTTCATAATTTGTCCACCGTCAGCCTGTTAATGTATGAAGGGGGGCCGACCTTCTCCCTCGTTGGTGTTCCACGTCCTTAAACCGGGCGCAGGCAGAGCTAATACAGTCAAACACACACACAGGAATCCATTTGCAAAAGCCATTAACAAATGTAAATTGTTTTTCTGTCAATTAAGATATGAATTATCCGGCCGGCACTGGCGCAATTGATGTAATCTACTTCTACTAATTTTGTTAAAAGGAAAAGTAGTTGCTACACGTAGCATCCAATCAGTAAACATCGTCAGCCTACAACTGCACTGGCAAATGGGTTGTGAATATCAATTGGTTGTTTCCTCCGCTAGCACCCTGCTGGTGTAAATCTGAACGTGACTAATGGATGCGAAAGCAGTAATAGGGTTTCACTGTCTCAGGGTTTGTTCCCGTGAGCTTCATAGGAACTAAATGTAGATTTGATTTCTTTTTATCAGCATTCACAGTCTTGTTTGGGGACTGATTTCATAACAATCAAAACATGAATTGCTCATAAACATATTTGGAGAAATATTGGGATTATCAACAAACCTTTTCATGTATTTTCTTTTTGCTGTAATTACCTTCCCTGTTGCTTGGTTTTCCTGCTCTGTTCTCTTCATGTCATCATTGGATTAAATGCCCTGTTGAATTTCTATTTGATTTTACCCTATGCGCTATGAAAAAGTAATTTTTCTTCATCATCTTTTTCTCAACCTGGATTTCACTAAACAGTATCTTCCATCATGTTTAAGGTATACATGCAGCAGATTTACTATTACATATCTGGATTGATAGTTTTATGGTCGTCGTCCGACAATCTTCCTTTTTCTAGTACAATCTAACAATTAGATGGAGACTCATTCTCCAATGAGAGGCTGTAATTGAAGTTCATCGGCTCCGACAGATGCTCCTGATCCTGAACAAACCACTTGTGACAGTGGACTTATAAAGGCTCAGAAGTGTTACCACAGCTGCACAATCCAAAAAGAAAAATCTAATAAATTGAAAGATTTCAAAAACAGCAATTAGTCGAGAAAACGGCTAATCAGGTTTCACTTGCCTGAAAGGGAAAAAACAAGAATACAGAACATCTGTGTCACAGCCAACAACATTTTTATTACATATTTTGACCAGTTATGAGAGATAAGAAGTGAATCTCGAATTCATATCCCTTTAACAGCTTCTTAAATTTGAAGCAACAATATTAGTGTTTAACAATAGACCACAGTAGCTGAAACTCTCCTCCTACTGACTGATTTGGTTGTGCTTTAGGTTGTAAATGCCTTATATATCACTAATAAAGTATTATAAGCAACTTATGATAAATGCTTCAACAAGCAATACAGGTTTTTACAAGCAACATATAACTGTCACTCTTTTTTTTTATCTAATGAGTTACAACATGTTAGTGATAAGTCATAAAGTTAATAATCTTGTTATAACCATTCATAAACCCTTTATAAAGGAGGTTTCATTTTAAGGGGCTGCAATGAATACTAACTGTCTCAAGTGAAGAGTTAGTATTAACTGCTTAGTCTCTTTCCTGCAGTTTCTCAACATGCCGGCCATGTTTGAGAAGACAACACTGAACAAATACAAGTCATCAGAGTCATTTCTTTTTTCTGGGATCAAAAGCACTATTACATTCCTCAAGCTTTGGTAAAACATTTTGTTCATGTCCTTGGAAAGAAAAAGCAGCTCATTTTTAATTGAATCATTCAAAGAATAATCTTGTGCTGTGGTGGGAAAAAGTATTAGAACCCCTCCGGATTTGGCGTCACCTCATTATCGCAATGGAGTTCTGGTCAATGTTTTGACAAGGCCACTTTTTAACTTTAATATCATTACTTTTGAGCTATTCAGAGGTGGACTTTGGGTCATTGTGATTCTGCATGACCCAGTTGCGCTTGAACTTCGTCTCACAGAATTTTCTGGTAGGGAGCAGAGTTCATGTTTGTCTTTATTATGGCAAACGCCCTGGCCCTGAAACATCAAAGCATCCTTCAGCATTCCACTGCCAACTCCGTCCTTGACTATTTGACTCGGCAGTCCATTGAGGAGTCTCCCAAAAAGTCTGAGGGTTATCGGGACCTGGGACTGTTGCCAAACCCATATGAGCTTCAATCTTCTTCTGGGTCAGCAGTGGCTTTTGCCCATGAACTCGAACCTTAATCTAGGTGAAGGAGACCTTCAGTTCCTCGGATTTGGAAAGTTGTCCACTTCTGGTAGGGTTGACTATTGTTCCAAGTCTTCTCCATATAAATAATGTTTTCTCTGTGCATCTGAGAAGACCCGTCCTTAGACGCTTAGAAATGGTATTGTGACACTTCCCAGACCGATTCATTTTATTTACCTTCTTCCACATCTCTCTAGGAATTTATTTTGATTTTGGCGTAGTATGTTTCTGGTGGGGCCTTCAAGTCAACTATCTGTCTCTGCAAATGATGTAACCTCTCATACTGGACATTCATTCATTCATTCATTCATTCATTCGTTTTCTGTAACCTCTCATACTGGACATTCATTCATTCATTCATTCATTTATTCGTTTTCTGTAACCTCTCATACTGGACATTCATTCATTCATTCATTCATTCGTTCATTCGTATTCTGTAACCTCTCATGCTGGACAGTCATTCATTCATTCATTCATTCATTCGTTTTCTGTAACCTCTCATACTGGACATTCATTCATTCAATCATTCGTTTTCTGTAACCTCTCATACTGGACATTCATTCATTCATTCATTCATTCGTTTTCTGTAACCTCTCATACTGGACATTCATTCATTCATTCATTCG